>CM035170.1:122078620-122245281 GCA_020205615.1 Panax quinquefolius
GATGTTGAATGAAACTTGTCTTTGAGCAATGATACTCAGAAAGTATCTAAATACTCTCAAAATCTGACTCAATAATATGAGAGAAAAGAGAAAACTTTTTGTTTACGGTGTGATTTTCAATTCTAACTTAGCCTCTGTTATATGGGAAAATGTTAACACCTTGAGCAAGACTTAACGACCTGCTTTACACATGGCTTTACCTTCTACTATTGCCACTGCACCACATTTGAAATAAAATTAACATTTTTCCTGACCAAAAGTGGGGCCCTGATTCTAAATTTTCCACAAAAATCATTTATAACTTTAATTTTGAATCAGTCACCTCTTAAAAATTCATAATAAATTATCGCTCATTTTAGCATTTCAAAATTTGTGGACATATACTCGAACTTATATATATATACGCGTATCCAAAATTCACAACGATCCATAGAGGTCGGATTAAATATTATAACTCACACAATAAAGGCTGTATGCTTGATTTGATCTTTTAATACCTCGATCAGGCAAAATACAAATAAAATATCTCGTACATTAATTCGCATGCATTAATAACCACATAAATAAATCCATCATTTATATTAATATAAAATAAATATTTCCTTATCATGTATGAATCGATAATTAATTATTCACAAATAATATTACAGATATCGCATTTATAATGACAACGGTACATTTGTTCCCGGAAAAAAGGGCCTTCGATAAGGATCTCTCCTTCTAGTTGTATGATTAAGTGACAAACCACCTCTCCTTGAAACGGAACTTTCTAGACATTTTGCCAATATTGTCTAATATTATTATTCAAATAATATGATTATTGATACGATAATGAAATCTTTGTCTTGATGACCGAATTATTGAAGCAATGATAATATAAAATATATGCCTGACAATTATTGAATCGATAAAATAAAATACTAAGCGGTAATTCTGTAACAATTATTGAGTAGTGCCTTCTTCACGTAAGATCGATAATTGATCACGATGTCTGAGTAATCTTCTTTGTTGACAATGGCGTATTATTAGTGTGTTTTAACCCACTTAGGTATTGAACGATCTTAACCCGGATTTATTTTGGAATTTGGAAAAACTTTCTTCCGCAGTTGTAGAGAATTGAATTTCCTATAAAAACACGCGAGATTCAATTTTCTGATGAAAGGGCTATTTATTATGAATTATTGAAGTTCTCAAGTTCAAATAATTAATTTTTTGTAAGTTTTAATTATTTATTTTATGAAAACGTTTTTATCATTTCTTTCTAGAAGGTGGCATGTGGAAATGCTAGGATCTGAATTCTAAGGTTGGCGTATGAATTTGATATATATATATATATATTAATTTATTAAATTTTCGCTTTGGTGTTCAAGCAATTTCTATAAATAGGGTGCTTAGGTTAAATTGAAAATCACACCGAAATCAAGTTTTCTCTCTATATTATCGAGCGTATTCTTGTGAGTATTTTGAGTATACTTTGAGTATTGCTATACTGGTGCGAGTCCAAGTCATAGCTTTATATCCTGTGTTTAATTTCAATTTGTAAGATCTGATCTTTCGAGGTAAGGGATATTATTTTTTTGTAATGATATTATTTCTTCAATATCATTATAATTGAAATGTTGATCTGAAATTTTTATCAAATTTGGAACTTTTTCATGTCGGAGTTCTTATTCATGAGTTACTATTCATGAGTTAGCTTATTCACGAAGCTTACTATTCATGCGAGTTCTTATTCACGAGTTATTATTCACGAGTACTATTCATGAAAGCGTGAAGATGTTTTTGTGGAATTTCTATCTTTTGGTGTCTGAGTTACTATTCACGTATCTGACCTTATTCACGATACCTTTATTCACGATACTGACTATTCATTCACTAAAAATAAAATTTCTTCTTTTGTCCAAAATATCTATTCGGATACTAACTCGATTGTATCCATGTTTTGATCATTCTTGAATTTTACACCACTATGATTATTTTGAGGTATTTTGGGCGTGGATAAAACCAAGTCACGAATCCTTAATCCTTAATCCTTGTCATTTTGTTTCAATTGGATTCGCTTTCTTTAAAATATTTTTCATCATCCTCGGTCTTAAATGATGATATTATTGAATATCTTTGGCCTCGTAGTGCAAAAGATGAATGATTTCTGAAGAATATCTTTGGCTGTAGAGTGCAAAGATGAACAGTGTTTGAGATGAACATGACCGATTGATTAATATCTTTGGGCTGTGAGTGCAAAGATGAACAGTGTTTAAATGAATATGACTAATCGATGAATATCTTTGGCACGTAGTGCAAAGATGAATATTTGATTCCGTATGCATATTGATTGATGTTACTGGGATAAAATATTGATGATGGACCATAAATTCATAGATTATAGTAGATTTCATTCTCTACGTAACTCTTCTATGAATTATTATTTCACCGAGAATATTGATCTCAAACTTGTTGTCTATCAGATTCTATCGATTTTCCTGTTGAAGACTAACGATAATTTGTTGTATATTATCTTAGTCATAATATTCTTTATCGGGCTAGTTGAGCTCACCATTTTCCTTGTTGTTCCATTTTTCTTCTCGTGGAGGCGAGAATGTAAGCGAAAGTACTAGTCGAGGTATGGAATGAAGGTTCTAGAGAGTTGTTTAGTAGTCCTCACCATTTTTGTAAAATAATGAATCAATAATTATGATGGGGATTTATTTGAGTATAGATATTGTCTGAAGACAATATTATATTTAAACTCATTATATATATTGTCGTATTTCACACGACATTTGTATTATTGAAGTTGTAGTTTGCTTTTTGTACCATGTATTTGGCGACCTCGTAATGGGTGTTGTGTATACCTATTTTGGGGCGCCACACTACATTCCTACTCGGTCAAGAATTTGAAATGGACCGATAAATCGTGGATTGAGCTTTCTCTCTTCCTAAATCTTGTAACTCCTTCCATGGAGCAAACTTCGCGAATAATCATGATCCCCTACACACTAAATTCCACGTCCTTTCGATGAAGATCCGCATAACTCTTTTGTCGATCTTGTGCTTGCTTTTGTATACGTTGTCGAATCATTTGGATCTTTTCGGTAGTCATATCGTCTTAACTTTCGGGTCCCAACAATGTTGCTTCACCCACTTCATCCCAACATATTGGAGAGCGACATTTTTAATCCATATAATGCTTCAATGGAGCCACACACTATACTTCGTGCTTTGATAAATTTGTTGTTGTAGGAGAATTCCACCAATGGTAAATACTTATCCCAACTACCCTTGAAGTCTAGGACACGAGTCTTAATATATCTTCAAGAGTTTGAATAGTCCTCTCGATTGTCCGTCCGTTTGGGGATGGTATGCCGAACTAAATCGCAAATCCGTGCCCATAGCTTTTTGCAAGCTAACCCAAAATCTTGAAGTGAATCTTGGGTCACGATCCAAAAACTATGGATCAGAGGCATGCCATGCAACCTCACAATCTCATTTACGTCATACTAAAGAAGACGTTCAAGTGAATAAGTCTCCCAGACGGCAAGAAATGAGCGAGACTTGGTTAATCTATCAACAATAACCCAAATAGCATTGATGCCTTGAGAAACCGTAGGAAGACCGTAGAAATCCAAATCCATGTGTGTGGACGCCCCTAAAATTAGGTATACGTCACCCATCTTGGGTCGCCACTTACATGGTACATAAATTCAAATACTGACTTACTAATATAAGCGTAGGTAATGCAATACGACATAAACCGTGAGTTTGAATACAAATATTGTCTACTAGATATTATACAAACTCAAAAGGAGTCCTCATTACATCTATTATCACACTATTTCGAGAATAGTGAGGACTACTAATGCTATCCTCCACGACCATTACTTTGTTCCCGACTCGTCCCAAATATGTTCTCATTTCACGAGAACAAACGGTGAAAGAAAAAGGGTGAGCTCAACTAGCCCAAGATGAAATATTATGACTAAGATAATGCGAAATAAATTATCATTAGCCTTCAACAAAGGTTAAACCGATAAAATACAATAGACAACCAGTTTAAGCTGCGGTGGAATAAGCAATCCATTAAAAGAGTCAAGTAGAGAATAAAGTCTACTATCTTTTAGGTTTTAAAAGTTTTCATCAATTTTTATCATTTGAGACTCGACAATAAATAAACCACATCTAATCATCCCCGTATTACACATTCGAGGATTTTCATCAAATTATCAATGGTCAAATGACTATACCGAATCACCCACAGTCATAATCATACCAAAAACTATCCATCAACGCATTACAGGGCCCACTGAGGACTTTTGTCACATCATTTATATCAAGTCATGATTATACCGAATGATCCACAGTCATAATCATACTAAGTTCATCTATGCACGTAAGCGAAAGATAACATAATATAACATGAGGATGATGACAATGACATAATAATTCAATAAAACAAGTTCAAGAATTATTTAATCCATGAATTATTAACGTCCAAATTGTCGACGCGATCTTTGTTTAGTGAGAGTAAAATTCAAGAATGATCGGAAGAATATTTCCATGAAAAGATCTTTGGATGAAACGCAAATATCAAGGATATTCTACTAATTTCATGGAGTATAGAAGTCAAAGTTTTAACCAATGGGTATAATAAAGAATGGAATAACAAAAGAAATCACCATGCGTATGCGGTACTTGATGTACGTGTTATTCAATGGAATAATAATAATAATCGGAACCGGTCGTCGTGAAATTCACACCGAGGATGTTCCAATGAATAATAAAGATGGAACCCGGATCCGGTGTAAAACACGAATAGGATATTCCAACAGAATGATAAAGATTAACCGAGTCCTGTAAAACACATGAGCGTGATATTCCAAAGAATAATAATAATAAAGGCGGAACCGGTCCTGTAAAAAAACACATGACATGTGATGTTCCAAGAATAATAGAAGAATGTCACCAAGTATAGGATTAAACAGATATCTGAGTTATTCCAATGAGAATAATAAGCAATGGAATAACATAAGGATTTCACCAAGTATAGGGTATCTGGCGTGTCTGAGGTTATGTATAGGGTATGCCACTTTTACGGTTATTCAGCGAATGATAATGAATGGAATAACGAAGTTCTCTTCGAAGAAAGAATAACACCCTGCAAGTAAAAAGAACCTGAATATAGAAGTAGTGAAGTAGCGAATACTCTTCTTCTTTCTATAACTTTCTCTACCATAAACTTCTATAATTTCTCTCTAGAGTTTGATGAATGAATTGTAAGAAAATAATGAAGGAATGAGCTTATTTATAGGAAAATGGAATGCGTAAGAATTAATCCATGAGCGGTCCAGTTGATTTACTTTAATCGGCGGTCCATATTTAAAGAAAAATCTTTTAAATAAAATATAATATATTCTATTTATATAAAAACATTTTACTATGCAAACATTTATGCAATACTTATCTGAAACACTTTATGCAAAACACTACTTATGCAACACTATGCGTAATAAAGTATAATATATTATTTATAGAATAACTTTAATAAAGTATTCTATTTTATATAAAAAAGATGTTTTACATTTTATTACGTTAATAATACGAATAAAACAAAACGTCATTATCATTATAATAATTCATATTATTAATCGTGATAATGGAATCAAACCAAGTGACTTCTCACATAAGCATCGATAATCAATACCGGTGTCTTCTTATGCAACCACACTTATTACTTGTGCTTTTACTACCGAGTAGTTCAACGAAGAATTCACGGTAAAACTTCCGCCAATTATTTCAATAAAATATTTTTGTCGTTTTCTCGATCAAACCAATAATTATTTATTAGGGGTCCACCAATGATTGAGTAGTTATACGAATATTCCCTCGCTAAACCGAATATTCCCCGCACCAATCGAATATAATATAACCACTTGCATACTTTTGCAAAATTTATAAATACTACCCACAACTATAATATTATCTCAAATTCACACCATAATATTAAAAATTATTTCACAAAAATTTAAATCTTTATTGATAAAATCTGAGGTCTCACAATCTCCCTCCTTATGGAATTTAGCCCTCGAAATTAGAGTATGCATTACACAGTATGATAAAGAGATGAGGATACCTTGAATACCTTTATCGTTTAAAACATTAAATTCATTTTTGCAATCCGGCGAAGATATTCATTAACAATTCATCTTTGCACTTTCAGCCCAAAAGATATACAAATCATAAAACCAATAATCTTTGAGACTCGACTAATAGTATCACAACCATGAATTATCCATGCACCTTCTTTGGCTAAGGATATTCGTGTTTTTCAATTACTGGTTATGATTATACCAAATAATCCTTGAATGTATAATCATACCAAGTCCATCTATGCACGTAAAAGCCATGGATGACTTTGAACGCATCCATGAATTAATATTTCATTCTTGAGACTCAAATTTCAATAATTAATCCACATCATCGAATCATCCTCGCTTTCTACGGTGCCAAGGATATTCATTAGTATCACGACCACAAATTATCCATGCATTTTCTGACGAAAGATAATTGTGTTTTCAATTACTGATTATGATTATACCGAACAATCCTCAGTCATAATCATACCAAGTCCATCTATGCACGTAAGCCATGAGATGACTTTGAACACATCCATGAATTAATATTTCATTCTTTGAGACTCATTTCAATAATTAATCCACATCATCCGAATCATCCTCGCACTTCTGTGCGCGGATATTCATTAGTATCACGACCACAAATTATCCATACCTTCTGGCCAAAGATAATCAGTTTTCAATTACGGTTATGATTATACTTAGAACAATCCACGGTCATAATCATACCAAGTCCATCTATGCACGTAAGCCACGTATGACTTTGAACACATCCATGAATTAATATTTCATTCTTTGAGACTCATTTCAATAATTAATCCACATCATCAATCATCCCCGCACTACGCCCAAGGATATTCATTAAGTATCACGACCACAAATTATCCATACACTACTACGAAAGATAATTGTGTTTTCAATTACTGATTTATGATTATACCAACAATCCTCGTCATAATCATACCAAGTCCATCTATGCAACGTAAAGCCACGTATTGACTTTGAGCGCATCCATGAATTAATATTTCATTCTTTGAGACTCAATTTCGATAATTAATCCACATCATCGAATCATCCCCGCACTACGTGCCAAGGATATTTATTAGTATCACGACCACAAATTATCCATGCACTACTGACGAAAGATAATTGTGTATTCATTTACTGTTATGATTATCTTAGAATAATCCGCGGTCATAATCGTATTCAAGTCCATCTACATGCACTTCTGTGCCACGATGACTTTCAACATAATATAAACATGAGGATAATGATATAAAGAATCAATCAAATGAGATAAAGGATAAATATTAAACATTTATAATATAATTTATCCAGAATTCAAGAATATCCCCATGTTTTCAATCACTTAATAATCTCATAATCTAATATCATTAATATTATAACAATATTTTAATCACTTCTTAAATTTATAAACAATTTATCTCAATTGTTTACGCTTTACCATATAATGCATTTAATCATTCAAAAATGTCATACTCATAAAATATCATCACCAATTATCAAATCCTCATCAAAAAATATGCATATACTCTATATAGGATTCTTCTAGCCATAAAATCCTATTTTCAACTTTTATTCTTCACATAACATATTTAACTTTCGTATGTTCGTAATTAAAACTATTTTCATGAAAAATACCAAATCAGTCCCAAAAATATTTTTTTTTCTGGGATTTAGCATAATATAGTCCCATAATGAAAATATATTTTCTCTCAATTTTTAAAATTCATTTACTATTTTTTAAAAATCAATTTCCACTTAATTCCTTAAGAAATTAGCTACCTCAAGTTTAACTCCAAAATTCCCAAATCTTGGCAGGACCTTACACATGTTAACGTGAGCTTCAGGTTTAAATTTCATGGTCATCGGAGTTATAGAACTCCGGTTATAAGCGTTTTTTTAAAAAACCTAAATATTGAAATAGTCATAACTTGCTCATTTTAAGTCGAAATGAGCTCATTTTTGGACAGGAGGTACTTTATACCATATACTTTCATGTCCCAAAAGGCCAGAATTTTCTCATAATTTAAGTGGCCAAAACAGTCCCTTAAAAGTTTCTGGGCAGTAGCTTTTTCGAAATTTACAGCTTTGGCCTCATTTGCTAAAATCAGTCCACACAAAAATCTACAACACCTTTTCCAGTAATTCCACTTGGATTAGTTAGGTAACTCATAGATCTAACTCTAGAACTTGACCATACTCAAAAATTCAAAATATAATAGGAGATATGGTCAATTGAATTTCATGTTACGTTTTTCACCAAAATCGATTTTCAACTCATTGTGATTTCTAAGAAACTTTCATGTTTTCACATACCAACCAACATAACTCATCATAAAACTTACTAATACTTCATATACCCATGATTTTCATTATTCCAATGCTTTTATTATGACTTTTATCATAAACCACGTAAACAGATCCTTTTAGTTGAAGAAATATTTGAGGGTTTAAGAAATGGGTTTTTTTTCTTGAGGTCATTACAAAATTCGATTTCACGCTTCTAGGGTAGGCTAGAAATCTTCAAGAATACGTCAAGAAATTTATTAATGATAGAAATATCATTCAAAATCTATTACTCTTATCCAAGACTTGGATAATCGTCACATTGATACCAACTGTGACTTCTATCCCTTAACCTGAGATAAGACCTCACAATGATACCTATAAACTTGCCATCTTCATTCACGACGTCGCCTCTGAGAAAGTCCGGCTTCGGTGCATTCCACGCAAGGAAGTCAACAACGAAAGGATCGGGGCTCTTTACTTATGGCTTGATATAATAGTGATTAACTTTAGGGTTTGGTTACTTTGAATTAAGTATAACAGGTTGGTTAGGAATATGAAAGCTAACAACCTTACAAAAGAATGATGAGTAGTTAACCAATTGATTCCTAAAATCCCATCAAAGGCAAATATTTTCAAAAAGATAAGATCGACGAATAACGTGAAAATGTTTATTTGAACCAAACAAGATTAATAAGCAATAGAGGTAACAAAGGTTTCTCCCAACGAAGTTTCAATAGATAAATCAAAGTCTAATTTCTCCTGAGTCAAATTTAAGCGTTGAACGCAAGCAAGAGAGATAAAAGAATGGGTAGAACCCAGATATCTAATAAGGTATAGACTTACGTAAGAATTTATAATTAACTAACCTGCTAACCGTTCGGGTTACCCACTTTTGAGAAGTCACTGAAAAACGCTTCTTTCCGAAACCATCGACTTTGTTTTGTCCGTATCCGCCTTTGGTGCCACTATCCCAAATTGGACTTGACTTCACTATACGACAAAATCGAGCTAAATGACCTTCTCTTCTTGAAATTTCCACTTATTATCTTTGCCATGATTACCATAAAGTGGTTTTGGCTCTCCTTTAAACTCTCCGTGGTCCCAACTCCTTGAATTGTTTAGCGGTGACCGAGAGTTTTCCGTGTTTCCACCTACGTTTTGAACAGGAGTCGCTTTACGATGATGTTGCATGAATTCTAAAAACCTTTTAAGCGTCTGTCGTTAGTCAATTGATCGATGTTGTTATTTACGGGAGGATTATCGCCATCCCGTTGTACATTGTTCGATTATTGATCTGTGGAGAATCAATATCTCACGTGCTCCATTGCTTATTCTCAACATTCTCGGATGCCATTTTCAAATCTTGCCGCCATAAAATAAGGGTTAATTAACGATCACATGTTATCCCTATACTCCGTGAGACCAATTAAATACCAAATAAATTTAGGTAGGTCATACTAGCGAAGGAATTCCCGTCTCTCCCTCCTGGTACTATTCTCACATCTTAGCCAGGGGATCATATCCCTAAGCTCGATACTGTTGTGGCGCCCCAAAATTAGGTATACGTCCACCCATCTTGGGTCGCCACTTACATGGTACATAAATTCAAATACAACTTACTAATATAAGCGTATAACTGCTGCAATCGACATAAATCGTGAGTTTGAATACAAATATTGTCTACTAGATATTATACAAACTCGAAAAGGAGTCCTCATTACATCTATTATCACCTTTATTTCGCGAGAATAGTGAGGACTACTAATGCTATCCTCCGGACCATTACTTTGTTCCCGAGGCTAAGTCCGGTATGTTCTCATTTCACGAAGAGACGGTGAAAGAAAGGGTGAGCTCAACTAGCCCGAAGAAATATTATGACTAAGATAATGCAGAATAAATTATCATTAGCCTTCAACTGATGTTAAACCGATAAAATACAATAGACAACCAGGTTTAAGCTGCGTGGAATAAGCAATCCATTAAAAGAGTCAAGAGAGAATAAAGTCTACTATCTTTTAGGTTTTAAAAGTTTTCATCAATTTTTATCATTGAGACTCGACTTAATAAATAAACCACCACATCTAATCATCCCCCCGTACCCGCAGTCGAAGGATTTTCATCAAATTATCAATGGTCATGACTATATTAAATCACCCCAGTCATAATCATACCAAAAACTATCCATCAACTGCATTACGAGACCACCGAGGACTTTTGTCACATCATTTATATCAAGTCATGATTATACCGAATGATCCGCAGTCATAATCATACTAAGTTCATCTGCACGTAAGCCAAAGATAACATAATATAACATGAGGATGATGACAATGACATAATAATTCAATAAAACAAGTTCAAGAATTATTTAATCCATGAATTATTAACGTCAAATTGTCGACATGATCTTGTTTTCGTGAGTAAAATTCAAGAATGATCGGAAGAATATTTCCATGAAAGAATCTTTGGATGAAACGCAAAATATCAAGGATATTCTACTAATTTCATGGAGTATAGAAGTCAAAGTTTTAACTTAACTGGGTATAATAAAGAATGGAATAACAAAAGAAATCACCATGCATGCGGTGCTTGGCATGAAGCGAGTTATTCAATGCGAATAATAATAATAACGGAACCGGTCGGTGAAATTCACCGCAAGCCGGGATGTTCAACGAGAATAATAAAGATGGAACCGGATCCGGTGTAAAACACACGAGATAGGATATTCCAATGAAATGATAAAGAGCGGAACCAGTCCGGTGTAAAACACATGAGACGAGATATTCCAATGAATAATAATAAAGGCGGAACCGGTCAGGTGTAAAACACTGAACGCAGGATGTTCCAATGAGAATAATAGAAGAATGTCACCAAGTATAGGGTAAACATGGCGTTATACTGAGTTATTCCAATGAATAATAAGCAATGGAATAACATAAGGATTTCACCAAGTATAGGGTATCTGCTGTAATATACGAGGTTATGTATAGGGTATGCCACTTTTTACAGTTATTCCAAATGAATGATAATGAATGGAATAATGTAAGTTCTCTTCAAGAAGAAAGAATAACACCCTTACTAGTAAAAGAAATGAATATAGAAGTAAGTGAAGTAGCGAGAATACTCTTAACTTCTTTCTATAACTTTCTCTATAACCTCTCTATAATTTCTCTCTCTGAGTTTCAATGAATTAAGTAAGAAAATAATGAAGGAATGAGCTTCTATTTATAGGAAAATGGAATGCATAAGAATTAATCCATGAGCAGTCCAGATTGATTTACTTTAATCGACGGTCCATATTTAAAGAAAAATCTTTTAAATAAAATATAATATATTCTATTTATATAAAAACATTTTACTATGCAAACACTTTATGCAATACTATGCAAAAACACTATGCAAAACACTTTATGCAAAACACTATGCGTAATAAAGTATAATATATTCTATTTATAGAATAACTTTAATAAAGTATTCTATTTTATATAAAAGATGTTTACATTTTATTACGTTAATAATACTGAATAAAACAAAAACGTCATTATCATTATAATAATTCATATTATTAATCGTGAATAATGGAATCAAACTAAGTGACTTCTCACATAAGCATCGATAATCAATACTGTAGTGTCTTCTTATGCAACCACACTTATTCTTTGTACTTTTACTACTACCGAGTAGTTCAACAATAACTACGGTAAAACTTCCGCCAGTTATTTCAATAAAATATTTTTGTCGTTTTCTCAATCCGAATGATAATTACATTGTAGGGTCCACCAATGATTGGTAGTTATGCGAATATTCCTCGCTAAACCGAATATTCCCAGACCCGATCGAATATAATATAACCACTTGCATACTTTGCAAAATTTATAAATACTACCCACAACTATAATATTATCTCAAATTCACACCATAATATTAAAAATTATTTCGACAAAATTTAAATCTTTATTGATAAAATCTGGGGTCTCACAATGTGTTCCCACTTCCATTCAGGAATCTCAAGTGGTTGCAACGGACCCTTAGGTACTAGATGCTCCGCCTTTACCGTTGACAAGTTAAACACATTGAGATAAACTTTGCAATCTCTCTCTTCGTATTATTCCACCAAAATGTATGTGAAGATCACGATACATTTTAGTACTTCCAGGATGGATTGCAAATGGTGTATTGTGTGCCTCCATCATAATCTTGTACTTCAAATCGAGTCGTTAGGAACACAAAGTCTAGAGTGGACTCAAGTATTCCTTCTTCATCAATTCTAAGCTTAAAATAACTCCTTCTTGTACTTTCTTCTTCATATATCGATTCAAGATTCGGTGGCTTGAGCAACCTTAACTTTTCTATTAAAGTTGGCTCTGTCATATACTTGACATCATCGCACTTCGTTCCGCGATATGATCTTCTACTCAACACGTCGGTACCACGTTCGCTTTTCGAGGATGGCGTGGTAAACATGTCTTTGAAATGAGTCTCTCTTGAGTTCTTGAAGCTCTTCCCACAATCCTTGCTCCATTCGGAATTTTGTATCTCTACGAGTCAATTTGCGTTAATGGAATAGCGATTAGAGAATATCCTTCAACGAATCTCTCATAATAACCAACTAAGCTTCTGAAAGCTACGTATTTCGACATTCTTGACTTAAAGTTGCTCTCAATTGTGACTCATATCCCAATCTTGGATAAAGACGTCACAATGACACCTATCGATTCTTATCGCACGAAATATGGCGTCCCCTACGGAGATTACGGCTTAGGTGAATTCCACAAAGGAAGTCATAAGATAAAGGCTCGGTACCAAATTCTATAGTTGAATTTTAACTCCCGAAGTTCATAGGAGCCATTCAAAATGAGATTTTAGAAATGAGTTTTGATCAGGGTTCAAAGTCGATACAAAATTTAATATCGAGCTTTGGGAGTAAGCGAAATTCTTCAGAAAATACGTCGGAAAAATCAATAACAACAAGAATATTATTCAAATCGGCGTGTCTTTATTCAAATCCATAACATGGACTAAGAAAACTTGACATCCGTAATAAACGAATGACTTCATGGCTTGATATGAAAATGTTTGATTACAATGGTTTGATTGCTTGAATTCGAATAACGGAGTTACTTAGGAATATGAAACCTATGAACCTTACAAAAGCAATCAATTTGGCATGATGAGTAGTTAACCTTAAAATCACATCAAAAAGAAATATCTCTATAGAAATAAGGTTAACGGTAATGTGATGATAGTGTAAGACCAAAAATTTTTAAATAAAAGGAATTTCCTTTATTTATTATTTTGAAATAGTAAGGGTTGATTTGATTAATGTGGATAGTTAAGGGTTAAATATGCAAATATTTCAAATTAAGCAAGTGGTTATAAAATATTCATTATCGTCGGGAATATTCGTTTTGGTCGGGAATATTAAATGCTTGTCGGGGAATATTAATAACCAATGTGACCATGTGTGGGCCCCATAACGGAAAGTGATTGGATGAAGAAAGCGACAAATATAAGTTGTTTTAAATAATCTGGCGTAGTTATTCTGATTAATCTTGTTGGAATACCCTATGGTTAAAACACACTATATCTGGCGTTGTTGAACGGTAGCACTTGGTATTGCACCAATTATTGATTCTTACGTGAAGAAGGCACTACTCAATAATGGTTACGATAATTCTTTGCTCGATATTTTATTGAGTTAATAATTGCTGCGTTGATATTTTATATTCTTTGTTGTTTGATAATTGTCATTACAAGTATCTTTCATTATCGAAGCGATAATTCATATTATCCTAATAATATTATTAGATAACATTATTGGCAATGTCTAGAAAGTTACGTCTAAGGAGAGGTTTGGTCACCTAATTGCGGCGCCATAAGAAGAAATTCTTATTGGAAAGCCCCTTTCTTTCTGAGGCTATAAGTTGTCAATATTGTGATTACATAATATTATTTGTGAATAATTAATTATTGATTTATATGATGAGGAAAATATTGATTTTATGTGGATATAGATGGAGAAAATTTTTAAAATGACAATTGTTGAAAATTAATATTTTATCTTTTTACGATAAAATAATTCATTTAAATATATTATTTTAATAATATATTAACGGTGATATTTTTACAACGAATGTGGGATATATGAGTATCTGAGGAGGAAGAGTATTTTTGTTGCAATAAATGTTTAAAACATGTTAAACATGTCGGTGGGACCCCATTTATTGACCGAAATTTGATTATAAATGTAAAATCACTTGGTTTGTGGATTTCGGTCAATTTCTATTTGGAATTTGGAAAAACTTTCTTACGCAAAGTTGTAGAGAATTGAATTTCCTATAAAAACACGCGAGATTCGAATTTTCTGATGAAAGGGCTATTTATTATGAATTATTGAAGTTCAAGCTCCAAAAATAATTAATTTTTGTAAGTTTTAATTATTTATTTTATGAAAAACGTTTTTATCATTTCTTTCTAGAAGGTGGCATGTGGGAAATGCTAGGATCTAAATTCTAAGGTTGGTGTATGAATTTGATATATATATATATTAATTTATTAAATTTTACTGCTTTGGTGTTACAAGCAATTTCCTATAAATAGGGTCTTGGGTTAGAATTGAAAATCACACCGAAGCTCAAGTTTTCTCTCTCTATTATCGGCGTATTCTTGTGAGTATTTTGAGTATACTTTGAGTATTGCTATCTGATTAAGTCCAAGTCATAGCCTTTATATCCAGGTGTTTCAAATTAGAAATCTTGATCTTTCGAGGTAAGGGATATTATTTTTTTTGTAATGATATTATTTCTTCAATATCATTATCTTTGAAATGTTGATCTGAAGTTTTTATCAAATTTGGAACTTTTTCATATCGGGTTCTTATTCATGAGTTCTTATTCATGAGTTCTTATTCACGAGTTCTTATTCACGAGTTCTTATTCACGAGTTCTTATTCACGAGTACTATTCATGAAGAGTGAAGATGTTTTTTGTGGAATTTCTATCTTTTGGTGTCGAGTTACTTATTCACGTGTACACGACTATTCACGTATCTGACTATTCAATAGAAAATAAAATTTCTTCTTTTTGTCCAAAATATCTATTACGGATACTAACTCTGATTGTATCCATGTTTTGATCATTCTTGAATTTTACACCACTATGATTATTTTTGAGGTATTTTTGGGCGTGGATAAAACCAAGCACGAATCCTTAATCCTTAATCCTTGTCATTTTGTTTCCTTTGGATTCGTTTTTTAAAAATATTTTTTCATCATCCTCGGTCTTAAATGATGATATTATTGAATATCTTTGGCTGTAGTTGAAGATGAATGATTTCGAAGAATATCTTTGGCTTTGATGTAGTGCAAGATGATGAATATTTGATTCGAGATGCATATTGATTGATGTTACAGGATAAAATATTGATGATGGATTTATTAAATTCATAGATTATAGTAGATTTCATTCTCTACGTAACTCTTACATGAATTATTATTTCATTGCGAATATTGATCTCGAAACTTGTTTATCTATTGTATTCTATCGATTTTTTCTGTTGAAGACTAACGATAATTTGTTGTATATTATCTTAGTCATAATATTCTTTCTTTTGGGCTAGTTGAGCTCACCCTTTTCCTTGTTGTTCCATTTTTCTTCTCGGGAGGCGAGAATGTAGCGAGTCTTAGTGGGTTATGGAATGAAGGTTCAGAGAGAGTTGTTTAGTAGTCCTCACCATTTTGTAAAATAATAAATCAATAATTATGATGGGGATTTATTTGAGTATAGATATTATACTGAAGACAATATTATATTTAAACTCACAGATATATTGTCGTTATTTCACCGCGACATTTGTATTATTGAAGTTGTAGTTTGCTTTTTGTACCATGTATTTGGCGACTCGAGAATGGGTGTTGTGTATACCTATTTTTAGGGGCGCCACATTAATATCGAGCTTAGGGATATGATCTCCATGGAGATCGGGAATAGAACTAGGAGGAGAGAGAGTAAATCCTTGCTAGTGTGTTCTACCTAAGCTTATTTGTTGGTTGGGTCATATTATAGGGTATTATATGATTTGTTAATTTATTTAATTAACCCTTGTTTTATGATAGTTTTTTAGAATGGTCATGAAAGCGTTAACAATGGAGTGAATGAGATCGTGGAACACCTCTGTCGCCAACCGTGATAATGTGATGTCGGTGAAGAAGGAATTAGAGATATCCATGTGGTGAGTGAAGAATTGATAGTTGCACCTTAGAGATAATCGCAGAGGTAACGGTGAGAGTGAGGAAGAAGAGGAAGAAGAAGTACACGAAGAGAGTTTACTAGAGGTATTTTATGATCGAAATATAGAATTGCAAAATCGTATTCATGAGTTAGAAGAGCGAGGCTAAAGAATTGCGAGCGGTCGTGGAGCAAAAAGGATGCAACGATTCAAGCTTCATGTTACCCGATACGTGATGCTTGAATGAAACACTCTTTGATGAGTATAAGATGATAAAGTTTGGAATCGAAATTTGAAAGAAGAAATAAACGAGCAGTGAGAATGAGTGATGCGTGGGTAAAAAATTTACTTGATACGCGTTGATATTATGGAAAGAGATGTCCAATCTAAAAGAGAAGATTTAACGATGACGGAAGGCGTCGGCGACAACATCAAAGGCACATCAACAAATTCTAGGGAAGAGAACGATCGCCGGGTTAGATCTTACGTATAAGACCGAAATTTTTAAATAAAAAGAATTTCCTTTATTTATTATTTTGAAATAGTAAGGGTTGATTTGATTAATGTGGATAGTAAAGGGTTAAATACATAAATATTTCAAAATAAGCAAGTGGTTATAAAATATTCATTTTGTCGGGGAATATTCGTTTGGTGCGTGGAATATTAAATCTTTGTCGGGGGAATATTCGTTTGGTAAATAGAATATTCGTCTTTGTCGGGAATATTAAATGCGACAGTAGCGACCATGTGTGGGCCCCATAACGGAAAGCGATTGGATGAGAAAAGCGACAAAGTTTGGGTGGTTATAAATATAGTAGAAGTTATTCACCAATTAAGGCTGTAGTTATTCAGATTAAGGCATGTTGGAATACCCGGTGGTTAAAATCTGATGTCTGGCGTGGTTGCCCCGCGATAGCACCGGTATTACGCATATTGTTGAATTATTGATCCTTACGTAAGAAGGCATTACTCAATAATTATTACGATGAATTCTTGTTCAATAGTTTATTTTATTGATTCAATAATTCTTTGCGTTGGTATTTTATATTATTACTATTTCAATAATTGTCATTTGCATGATATTTCCCATTATCGGATCAATAATTCATATTATTTGAATAATATTATTAGATAACATTATTGGCAATGTCTAGAAAGTTACATCTAAGGAGAGAGTTTGGTCACTAATTGCGGCGCGATGAAGGAGAGATCCTTATTGAAAAGCCCCTTTTCACAGGAACAACTGGTTGTCATAAATGTGATTACGTAATATTATTTGTGAATAATTAATTATTGATTCATATGATAAGGAAATATTTATTTTATATGAATATAAATGATGGATTTATTTATGTGGTTATTAATGAAGGAATTAATGTTGGAGGTGTTTTATCGGTATTTTATCGGATTGGAGGTATTAAAAATCAAATCGGGGGTTTGAGATATATTGCGGGGTTATAATTTTTAATCCACCGTTTGGATCGTTGTAATTTTTGGATATGTTATACATACATAAGTTGAGTATATGTCCACAAATTTTGAACCGTTAAAAATGCACGAATGATTTGTTGTGAATTTTTAGAGGTGTCGGATTCGGAAATTAGGTTTATAATTGATTTTGGTGGAAAATTCTAGAATTGAGTGGGCCCCACTTGTGGTTGGTGAAAAATGTGCTGAATTTTATTTCAAATGTGGTGGGTGGCAATAATAGCGAGTAAAGCCATCGAGGTTGCGAGTTAAATGCCTTGATTGATAATAACATTTTCCTATAAATAGAGGGCTGTTAGAATTGAAAATCACACGAAACAAAGTTTTCTCTCTTTCTCTCTATATTATTGGCGTATTTTGTGAGTATTTAGATACTTTGAGAGTTCTTTGTTAAAGATCTGAAGTTTCATTCGGAAGATCACTTAGATCTTTCCTTAAATCTTGATTCTTTGAGGTAAGGGATGTTATTTTCTTCTCGAATGATATTAATTCTTGAATATCATTATCTTTGAAATATTGGTTGGTACTTTTATCAAATTTGGAACTTTTTCATGTAGGTTACTTTATTCATGAGTTATTATTCACGAGTTCTTATTCATGAGTTACTATTCACGAGATCTCTATTCACGAGTATTCTATTAAGTGAGGCGTGAAAATGTTTTTTGTGGAATTTCTATCTTTTGGTGTCAGAGTTCTTATTCACGTTATCTGCCTTTATTCACGATATCTGACCTTTATTCACGAATACGGCCTTATTCATAGAAAAATGAAAATTTTTCTTTTAAATCTAAAATATCTATTACGGATACTTAGCTTTGATTGTATCCATGTTTTGATCATTCTTGAATTTTACTTCACTATGATTATTTATGAAGTATTTTTGAACTTTCGGATTGTTTAAAGTACAAATCCATAATATTTGTCATTTTGTTTCAACTGGATTCGTTCTTTAAAAGTATTTTCATCATCCTCGATCTTAAATGATGATAGTATTGAATATCTTTGGCACATGGTGCAAAGATGAATGATTTCTGAAGAATATCTTTGGCACAGAGTGCAAATGAGATGAATGATTTCTTGAAGAATATCTTTGGCCTTTAGTGCAAAGATGAACATGTGTTTAAATGAACATGACCGGTCGATGAATATCTTTGGCCTTTAGTGCAAAGATGAGCAAGGTGTTGAGATGAACATGGCCGATTGATGAATATCTCTTTGATGCAGCGAGTGTTAGTGCAAAGATGAATATTTGATTTGAGATGAATATTGATTGATGTTACGATGGATAAAATATTGATGATGGGTACTGTAAATTCATAGATTATAGTAGATTTCATTCTCTATGTAACTCTTACATGAATTATTATTTCATTGCGAATATTGATCCGAAACTTGTTGTCTATTGTATTACTATCAGATTTTTCCTGTTGGAGACTAACGATAATTTGTTGTATATTATCTTAGTCATAACATTCTTCTTTGGGCTAGTTGAGCTCACCCTTTTCCTTGTTGTTCCATTTTTCTTCTCGGGAGGCGAGAATGTAGCGAGTCTTAGTCGGGGTATGGAATGAAGGTTCTAGAGAGAGTTGTTTAGTAGTCATCACCATTATTTTAAAATAATGTATCAATAAATATGATGAGGATTTATTTGAGTATAAATATTATCTAGAAGATAATATTTGTATTTAAACTCACGATTTTATTGTTGTGATAATAAAGTTGTAATTGTTTACGTACCATGTATTTGGCGACTCGAAATGGGTTGGATGGAATGGACCTATTTTGGGGCGTCACACTACTGAGATGTGGAGAGGGAGGGACATATAAGGTCAAACTGCTCAAAGCCTTCCAAGGTATGCTATAATTGTGGAAAAGAAGGACATATCGCTTCGAGATTATGCGATATCGAAACCAGTCCGGCGTGAATGGTGACTCAAAAAGGATGTTCGGAAAAAGTCAAAGTCAGCGGTTCTTGGAAGAAGCGTTTGTCGTGGCCGGTCAAAATACGAGGAACCCGAATGAAGTTAGCAGGACGTTAGTTAATTATAAATTCTTGCGAAGTTTATACCTTCTTGAATCTGGGATTCTACCCATTCTTTTATCTCTCTCTGCTGTTGCAACAGCGTTTGAACTTGACTACGGAGAAATTAAACTTTGACCTATCTGTGGAGACTCCATTAGGAGAAACTTTCATTACATCATTGTTTAAAAATCTTGCTTGATTCAAGTTGGCACTATCACATTACAGTAACCTTATTTCTATAGAGATATTTGCTTTTGATGTGATTTTAAGGTTAACTACTCATCATACCAAATTGATTGCTTTTGTAAGGTTGTTAGTTTTCATATTCCTAAGCAACTTTGTTATTCAATTCAAGCAATCAAACCATTGTAATCAAACATTTTCATATCGAAGCCATGAAGTCATTCGTTTATTACGGATGTCAAGTTTTCTTAGTCCATGTTATGGATTTGAATAAAGACACGTCAGATTTGAATAATATTCTTGTTGTTATTGATTTTTTTCCTGACGTATTTTCTGAAGAATTTCTTGGCTTACTCCCAAAGCCTCGATATTAAATTTTGTATCGACTTTGAACCCCAGACAAAAACTCATTTCTAAAATCTCATATCGAATGGCTCTATTGAACTTGAGAGTTAAAAATTCAACTATAGAATTTGGTACTGAGCCTTTATTTTGTGACTTCCTTTGTGGAATTCACCTAAGCGAGAACTCTCTGTAGGGGGCGTCGTATTAAATGCGATAGTAAAGCGATAGGTGTCATTGTGACGTCTTATCCAAGATTGGGATATGAGTCACGGTTGAGAGCAACCTAAGTCGATTATCGAAAGATCGTAGCTTTCAGGCTTAGTTGGTTATTATCGGAGATTCGTTGAAGGATATTCTCGAATCGCTATTCCATTAACGCAATCGACTTCGTAGAGATACAAAATTGAATGGAGCGAGGAATGTGGGAAGAGCTTTGAAGAACTCAAGAGGAAACTCATTTCGGCGACATGTTACGATCATGCCATCCTGAAAAGCGAGCGTGGTAGGTGACGCGATGAGTAGAAGATTATATGCGGAACGAGTGCGATGATGTCAAGTATAATTTACAGAGCCAACTTTAATAGAAAAAGTTAAGGTTGCTCAAGCCACCCAATCTGAGAAATGATGCGTATGAAGAAAGAAAAGTACTGAAAGGAGCTATTCCAAGCGAGAATTGATGAAGAAGGAATAACTTTGAGTCCACTCTAGACTTTGTGTTCTAACGAATCTGATTTGAAGTCAAGATTATGATGGAGGCACACAATACACCATTTGCAATCCATCTCGGGAGTACCAAAATGTATTATGATCTTCAACATACATTTTGGTGGAATAATATGAGGAGAGAGATCGCGAAGTTTATCTCGAGATGTTTAACTTGTCAACGTGTAAAGGCGGAGCATCTTGTACCTAAGGGTCCGTTGCAACCACTTGAGATTCCGGAATGGAAGTGGGAACACATTACTATGGATTTCGTTCACGGGTCTTCCTACGGTTTCTCAAGACATCAATGCTATTTGGGTTATTGTTGATAGATTAACCAAGTCTGCTCATTTTTCTTACCGTCTGAGAGACTTATTCCCTTGAACGTCTTCTTTAGTAGTATGTGCGTAAATGAGATTGTGAGGTTGCATGGCATGCCAAGATCCATAGTTTTAGATCGTGACCCAAGATTCATTCATGATTTTGGGTTGAAAAGCTATGGGCATGAATTTACGATTCTGATTTGGCATACCATCCTCAAACGGATGGACAATCGAAAGGACTACTCAAACTCTTGAAGATATATTAAAACTACGTGTCCTAGATTTCAAAGAAAGTTGGGATAAGTATTTACCATTGGTGGAATTCTCATACAACAATAGTTATTAAACAAATATAGGCATGGTTCCATTGAAGCATTATATGGATGAAAATGTCGTTCTCCAATATGTTGGGATGAGGTGGGTGAAGCAACATTGTTGGACTCGAGTTAAGACGATATGACTCCGAAAAGATCCAAATGATTCGACAACGTATACAAAGCGGCACAAGATCGACAAAAGAGTTATCGCGGATCTTCATCGAAAGGGCGTGGAATTTAATGTAGGGGGATCATGTATTGTTGCGAGTTGCTCCATGGAAGGGAGTTACAAGATTTGGGAAGAGAGGAAAGCTCAATCCACGATTTATCGGTCCATTTCAAATTCTTGACCGAGTAGGAAATGTAGCCTATACTTACAAGCGTTACCTCCAGTATGTCTCGTGTTCATAATGTGTTTCACATATCCTACTTATAATTAAATATGTGAAAGACCCAACCACGTTATAGAGTTAGAACCGGACGAGATAGCCAAGACTTAACGTGTGAGGAGGTACTGTCAAGATGTTGGATAGGAAGGAGCATGTCCTACGCAAGAAAGGTTATACCACAAGTTAAAGTTTTGTGGAGGAATCATGCTATAGAGGAAATGACTGGGGAGTTGAAAATGGAAATGAAAGCGAGGTATCCTCACCTTTTCAAACACTGTGTGACGTCGTCCAATTTCGAGGACGAAATTTCATAAGGAGGGGAGGTTGTAAGACCCCAAATTTTTAAATAAAAAGGAATTTCCTTTATTTATTATTTTGAAATAGTAAGGTTGATTTGATTAATGTGGATAGTTAGGGGTTAAATATGCAAATATTTCAAATTAAGCAAGTGGTTATAAAATATTCATTATCGTCGGGGAATATTCGTTTGGTCGTGGAATATTCGTGCGTCGGGAATATTCGATACAACCACCGCAGCGACCATGTGTGGGCCCCATAACTAAAAGTGATTGGATGAAGAAAACAACAAATATAAGTTGTTTTTAAATAACTAGCGTAGTTATTACTGGTAATCTTGCTGGAATACCCGGTGGTTAAAACACACTAATATCGCGTTGTTGAACAAGAGCACTACTCAGTATTGCACCAATTATTGATTCTTACGTAAGAAGGCACTACTCAATAATGGTTACGATAATTACTTGCTCAATTTTTTTATTGAGTTAATAATTGCTGCGTTGATATTTTATATTATTTGTTGTTTCAATAATTGTCATTACATACAATATCTTTCATTATCGGAAGCAATAATTCATATTATCCTAATAATATTATTAGATAACATTATTGGCAATGTCTAGAAAGTTCGTCTAAGGAGAGGTTTGGTCACCTAATCACGCTTGAAGAAGAAGAAATTCTTATTGAAAGCCCCCTCTTTCCTGAAACCTACACCGTTTGTCAATATTGTGATTCGTAATAATATTATTGTGAATAATTAATTATTGATTTATATGATGAGGAAAATATTGATTTTATGTGATATAGATGGAGAAAATTTTAAAATGACAATTGTTGAAAATTAATATTTTATCTTTTTCGATAAAATAATTATTTAAATATATTATTTTAATAATATATTAACTATGATATTTTTACAACGAATGTGGGATATATGAGTATACGAGGAGGAAGAGTATTTTTGTTGCAATAAATGTTTAAAACATGTTAAACATGTCGGTGGACCCCATTTATCGATTAAATTTGATTATATCACGTAAAATCGCCTGCTTGTGGATTTCGGTCAATTTCTATTTGGAATTTGGAAAAACTTTCTTCTGCAAAGTTGTAGAAATTGAATTTCCTATAAAACTCAGTGAGATTCGAATTTTCTGATGAAAGGGCTATTTATTATGAATTATTGAAGTTCAAGTTCTTAAATAATTAATTTTTGTAAGTTTTAATTATTTATTTTATGAAAAACGTTTTTTATCATTTCTTTCTAGAAGGTGGCATGTGGAAATGCTGGATCTGAATTCTAAGGTTGGCGTATGAATTTGATATATATATATATATTAATTTATTAAATTTTCGCTTTGGTGTTCTAAGCAATTTCCTATAATAGGGTGCTTGGGTTAAATTGAAAATCACACCGTAAACTCCAAGTTTTCTCTCTATATTATCGAAAGTATATTCTTGTGAGTATTTTGAGTATACTTTGAGTATTGCTATACTGCAAGTCCAAGTCATAGCCTATATCCTGTTTTTCAAATTGTAAGTATCTTTGATCTTTCGAGGTAAGGGATATTATTTTTTTCAGTAATGATATTATTTCTTCAATATCATTATGCTCAAATATTGATCTGAAATTTTTATCAAATTTGGAACTTTTTCATGTCTGGGTTACTATTCATGAGTTACTATTCATGAGTTACTATTCACGAAGTTACTATTCAGAGTTACTATTCACGAGTTACTATTCACGAGTACTATTCATGAAGCGTGAAGATGTTTTTGTGGAATTTCTATCTTTTGTGTCGAGTTACTATTCACGATATTACTATTCACGTATAATACTGACTATTCACGTACTACTTAAGACTATTCAATCGAAAAATAAAATTTCTTCTTTTTCGTCCATAAAATATCTATTCGGATACTAACTCGATTGTATCCATGTTTTGATCATTCTTGAATTTTACACCACTATGATTATTTTGAGGTATTTTGATGCGTGGATAAAACCAAGTACGAATCCTTAATCCTTAATCCTTGTCATTTTGTTTCACCGGATTCGCTTTTAAAAAATATTTTTCATCATCCTCAATCTTAAATGATGATATTATTGAATATCTTTGGCACAGTAGTGCAAAGATGAATGATTTCTCAAGAATATCTTTGGCTGGCCCAGAGTGCAAAGATGAACAGTGTTGAGATGAATATGACCAATCGATGAATATCTTTGGCTGTAGTGTAAAGATGAAAAGATGAATATTTGATTCAGATGTGCAAAGATGAATATTTGATTGATGTTATTGATTGATGTTACAGGATAAAATATTGATGATGGACTTTAAATTCATAGATTATAGTAGATTTCATTCTCTACGTAACTCTTCTATGAATTATTATTTCACCAAGAATATTGATCTAAAACTTGTTGTCTATTGTATTCTATCGATTTTTTCCTCGTTGAAGACTAACGATAATTTGTTGTATATTATCTTAGTCATAATATTCTTTATTTGGGCTAGTTGAGCTCACCTTTTCCTTGTTGTTCCATTTTTCTTCTCGTGAGGCGAGAATGTAGCGAGTACTTTAGCTCTGGGTATGGAATGAAGGTTAGAGAGAGTTGTTTAGTAGTCCTCACCATTTTTGTAAAATAATGAATCAATAATTATGATTTATTTGAGGATATTATTTGAAGATAATATTTGTATTACTGGTCAGAATAATATTATATTTAAACTTCACATATATATTGTGATGTATTTCACACGACATTTTTAGTATTATTGAAGTTGTAGTTTAAACGCTTTTTGTACCATGTATTTGGCGACTTCGAAATGGGTGTTGTGTATACCTATTTTGGGGAGCGTCAAGAATAGATTAATCTAATGTGAGACTTCCTATAACTGAATCAAGCAAGATTTCTAAACAATTTAACAAGCGGATGTGAATGAAAGTTTCTCTTCAAATCGAGTCTCTCTTAAATAGGTCAAAGATCTAATTTCTCCGTCAGTCTGAGTTCAAACGCGTTAATTAAAGCGAAGAGATAAAAGAATGGGTAGAACCCGATTATCTAGTAAGGTATACGCCCCAAAATTAGGTATACGCCACCCATCTTGGGTCGCCACTTACATGGTACATAAATTCAAATACAACTTACTAATATAACGTCGTACAAATACGATATAAACCGTGAGTTTGAATACAAATATTGTTCTACTAGATATTATACAAACTCAAAAGGAGTCCTCATTACAACTATTATCACACTATTTCACGTAATAAATGAGGACTACTAATGCTATCCTCTCCCAAAACACCATTACTTGTTTTGACGCTCCCCGACTCGTCTCAAATATGTGTTCTCATTTCCTCAAGAGAATAAAGGAAAGAAAGGGTGAGCTCAACTAGCCCAAAGAAGAAATATTACGACTAAGATAATGCGTAATAAATTATCATTAGCCTTCAACAAAGTTGTTAAACCGATAAAATACAATAATAGATAACCAGCTTTAATCATAGCTTGAATAAGCAATCCATTAAAAGAGTCAAGTAGAGAATAAAGTCTACTATCTTTTAGGTTTTAAAAGGTTTTCATCAATTTTATCACGAGACTCACTTTTAATAAATAAACCACCACATCTAATCATCCCCGTATTCTACTGGCCAAGGATTTTCATCAAATTATCAATGGTCATGACTATACCGAATCACCCCGGTCATAATCATACCAAAAACTATCCATCACCGCATTATGTGCCACCGAGGACTTTTTGTCACATCATTTATATCAAGTCATGATTATACCGAATGATCCTCGGTCATAATCATACTAAGTTCATCTATGCACGTAAGCCAAAGATAACATAATATAACATGAGGATGATGACAATGACATAATAATTCAATAAAACAAGTTCAAGAATTATTTAATCCATGAATTATTAACGCCCAAATTGTCAACACGATATCGCTTTCAGAGAGTAAAATTCAAGAATGATCGTAAGAATATTTCCATGAAAAGATATCGATGAAACGCAAATATCAAGGATATTCTACTAATTTCATGGAGTATATAAGTCAAAGTTTTAACCAACCGGTATAATAAAAAGAATGGAATAACAAAAGAAATCACCACGCATGCGGTCAGATTGCAGATGTATGTTATTCCAATGTAATAATAATAACTAACCAGTGTCGTGAAATTCACACCGACAGATGTTCCAATGTAATAATAAAGATGGAACTGCATCCTGTAAAACACACAGATAGATATTCCAATGTAATGATAAAGATTTTAACCAGTCCTGTAAAACACACGCATGTGATGTTCCAATGTATAATAAAAAAAATCTTAACCAGTCCTGTAAAACACATGCATGTGATGTTCCAATGTAATAATAAGAAGAATGTCACCAAGTATAGGTAAACCACAGATACAAAAGTTATTCCAATGTAATAATAAGCAATGGAATAACATAAGGATTTCACCAAGTATAGGGTACGCCATGACACAAAGTTATGTATAGGTATGCCACTTTTACAAAAGTTATTCCAATGTAATAATAATGAAATGGAATAATGTAAGTTCTCTTCAAGAAGAAAAAGAATAACACCCCTCACCGTAAAAAGAACCTAATATATAGTAATGAAGTAGCGTAATACTCTTCTTCTTTCTATAATTTTCTCTCTATAAATTCTCTCTATAATTTCTCTCTCTAGTTTCAATGAATTCGTAAGAAAATAATGAAGGAATGAGCTTCTATTTATAGGAAAATGGAATGCATAAGAATTAATCCATTTAACTATCCAGATTGATTTACTTTTAATCTGACTATCCATATTTAAAGAAAAATCTTTTAAATAAAATATAATATATTCTATTTATATAAAACATTTTACTATGCAAACACTACGCAATACTACGCAAAACACTACTACTATGCAAAACACTACGCAAAACACTACGCAACACTACGCATAATAAAATATAATATATTCTATTTATGTAATAACTTTAATAAAGTATTCTATTTTATATAAAGATGTTTCGCTTTTATTACGCTAATAATACTAATAAAACAAAACGCCATTATCGCTATAATAATTCATATTATTAATCGACAATAATGGAATCAAACCGAGTGACTTCTCACATAAAGATCAATAATCAATACCGCAAGCTGCTACTACGCAACCACACGACATCGTTCGATTTTTACTACCGAGTAGTTCAACAAGATCAACCAGTGAAACTTCCGCCGTTATTTCAATAAAATATTTTTGTCGCTTTCAATCCGACAATAATTTCGCTAGGGGGTCCACCAATGATTGAGCTGCAGATTAATATTCCCCGCTAAACCGAAATATTCCCGACCAATCGAATATAATATAACCACTGTGATACTTTGCAAAATTTATAAATACTACCCACAACTATAATATTATCTCAAATTCACACCATAATATTAAAAATTATTTCACCAAATTTAAATCTTTATTAATAAAATCGGGTCTCACAATCTCCCTCCTTATGGAATTTCGCCGAAATTAGGGTACGACTGGTATGATAAAGAGATGAGGATACCTTGAATACCTTTATCGCTTAAAAATATTAAATTCATCTTTGAAATCGCCAAAGCTATTCATTAACAATTCATCTTTGCACTACGTACAAAGCAAAGATATACAAATCAGAAACCAATAATGCTAAGACGCAACCTTTAATAAGATCACAACCACGAATTATCCATGCACCACCGCCAAGGATATTCGTGTTTTCAATTACTACCATGATTATACCGAATAATCCTCGGTCATAATCATACCAAGTCCATCAATGCACTACTACCAAAGAGATTTACTTTGAACGCATCCATGAATTAATATTTCATCACCGAGACTCACCAATAATTAATCCATATCATCGAATCATCCCCGCACTACAAAAGCCAAGGATATTCATTAAGATCACACCACAAATTATCCATGCACTACTACCAAAGATAATCAGGTTTTCAATTACTATTTATACCGAACAATCCTCGTCATAATCATACCAAGTCCATCTATGCACGTAAGCCATGTATGACTTTTGAACACATCCATGAATTAATATTTCATTCTAGACTCACCAATAATTAATCCACATCATCGAATCATCCCCGCACTACATAATCAAGGATATTCATTAAGATCACGCACCACAAATTATCCATGCACTACTACCAAAGATAATTGTGTTTTTCATTACTACATGATTATACCAACAATCATCATAATCATACCAAGTCCATCTATGCACGTAAGCCATGTATGACTTTGAACACATCCATGAATTAATATTTCATTACTTTGAGACTCAAATTTCAATAATTAATCCACATCATCGAATCATCCCCGCACTACAAAGCCAAGGATATTCATTAAGATCACGACCACAAATTATCCATGCACTACTACCAAAGATAATCAGTTTTAATTACTATTATGATTATACCAAACAAATCTCATACCAAGTCCATCATAAATCATACCAAGTCCATCTATGCACGAAAGATAATCTTTGAACACATATTCATTGAATTAATATTTAATTGTGTTTTACTTATGCCGAACCAAATTAATCCACATCATCGAATCATCCCCGCAAAGATAATCGTATATTCATTATTATCACGACCACAAATTATCCATGCACTAATACTACCAAAGATAATTGTGTATTCATTTACTATGCTATGATTATACCGAATAATCCCTCATAATCATATCATACCAAGTCCATCTACGCACTATAAAGCCACAAATGACTTTCAACATAATATAAACACGAGGATAATGATATAAAGAATCAATCAAATGAGATAAAGGATAAATATTAAACATTTATAATATAATTTATCCAGATTCAAGAATATCCCCATGTTATCAATCATTTAATAATCTCATAATCTAATAACATTAATATTATAATAATATTTTAATCACTTCTTAAATTTATAAACAATTTATCTTAATTGTTTACGCTTTTACCATATAATGCATTTAATCATTCAAAATGTCATACTCATAAGATATCATCACCAATTATCAAATCCTCATCAAAAATATGCATATACTACTATATAGGATTCTCTAGCCATAAAATCCTATTTTCAACTTTCATTACTTCACATAACATATTTAACTCATATGTTCAGAATTAAACTATTTTCATGAAAAATACCAAATCAGCCCCAAAAATATTTCTTTTCTGGGATTTAGCATAATATAGTCCCATAATGAAAATATATTTTCTCTAATTTTTAAAATTTATTTACTATTTTTTAAAAATCAATTTCCACTTAATTCCTTAAGAAATTAGCTACCTCAAGTTTAACTCCAAAATTCCCAAATCTTGGCAGGACCTTACACATGTTAACGTGAGCTTCCAGTTTAAATTTCATGGTCATCGAGTTATAGAACTCCTAAGTTATAGCGTTTTTTCGGAAAAACCTAAATATTGAAATAGTCATAACTTGCTCATTTTAAGTCGAATGAGCTCATTTTTGGACAGGAGGTACTTTATACCATATACTTTCATGTCCCAAAAGGCCAGAATTTTTCTCATAATTTAAGTGGCCGAAACAGCCTCTCTAAAATCATGGCAGTAGCTTTTTCGGTTTTTGCAGCTTTGCACCCTTTGCTAAAATCAGTCCACACAAAAATCTACAACACCTTTTCCAGTAATTCCACTTGGATTAGTTAGGTAACTCATAGATCTAACTCTAGGACTTGACCACATTCAAAAATTCAAAATATAATAGGAGATATGGTCAATTTAATTTCATGTTACGCTTTTCACTAAAATCTGATTTTCAACTCTTTGTGATTTCTAAGAAACTTTCATGTTTTTACATACTAACCAACATAACTCATCATAAAACTTACTAATACTTTATATACCCATGATTTTCATTATTCCAATGCTTTTATTATGACTTTCATCATAAACCACGAAATCGCTGCTTATTTAGTCAAGAAATATTTGAGGGTTTAAGAAATGGGTTTTGTGACTTGGGGTCAATACAAAATTCGATTTCACGCCTAGGGTAGGCTAGAAATCTTCAAGAATACGCCAAGAAATTTATTAATGATAGAAATATCATTCAAAATCATGACTCTCATCCAAGACTTAGATAAGACGTCACATTGATACCAAATCGTGACTTCTATCCCTTAACCTAGATAAGACCTCACAATGATACCTATAAACTTGCCATCTTCATTCACGATGTCGCCACGTAAAGTCCGCTTTGCATTCCACACAAGGAAGTCAACAACGAAAGGTTCGAGGCTCTTTACTTATGGCTTGATATAACAATGATTAACTTTAGGGTTTGGTTACTTTGAATTCAGATAACAAAGTTTGTTAGAATATGAAAGCTAACAACCTTACAAAAAGAATAATGAGTAGTTAATCAATCGCTTTCAAAAATTACCTCAAAGGCAAGTATTTTCAAAGAGATAAGATCGACAGTAACATGAAAGTGTTTATTTGAAACAACAAGATTAATAAAATGTTGGAGGTAACGAAGGTTTCTCCCAACGAAGTTTCAATAGATAAATCAAAGTCTAATTTCTCCTGAGTCAAATTTAAACGCTGAACGCAAAGCAAGAGAGATAAAAGAATGGGTAGAACCCATTCAATAAGGTATAGACTTCAAGAAGAATTTATAATTAACTAACCTGCGTATAACTTCGCTCGGTTACCCACTTTTTGAGAAGTCACGAAAAACGCCTTCCTAAAACCACCGACTTTGTTTTGTCCAGATCCGCCTTTTGGTGCCACTATCCCAAATTTGACTTGACTTCACTATAATGCACAAAATCGAGCTAAATGACCTTCTCTTCTTGAAATTTCCACTTCTATTATCTTTGCCATGATTACCACCAAGTGGTTACCATTCTTAAGATGATAATTTCCCCCACGATGGTTATCATTGTTCGATAAATTGCCACCCAAGATGATTATTATCGTGTGTTGGTCGTTACCTTTGTTTGAAATCAATCAACACTCTCATGTGCTTCATTGCTTATCTCAAAGATTTTCAGATGCCATTCTCAAACACCGCCACAAAACAAGGGTTAATTAACATGTAACAAATTATCCCTATATTCTCGATCGACCAATCAAATACCAAATAAACTTAGTAGGTCATACTAATAAGGAATTCCCCTGCCTCCCTCCTAGTTCTTATCTCACATCTTAGCCAGTGGATCATATCCCTAAGCTCGATACCAACCGTGACGCCCCCAAATTAGGTATACGCCACCCATCTTGGTCGCCACTTACATGGTACATAAATTCAAATACAACTTACTAATATAACTGCCGTGGTACAATACGACATAAATCGTGAGTTTGAATACAAATATTGTCTACTAGATATTATACAAACTCAAAAGGAGTCCTCATTACAACTATTATCACACTATTTCACGTAATAGTGAGGACTACTAATGCTATCCTCCTGACCATTACTTCGCTCCCGACTCGTCTCCACCTATGTTCTCATTTCCTCAGAGAATAAAGGAAAGAAAGGGTGAGCTCAACTAGCCCAAAGAAGAAATATTATGACTAAGATAATGCGTATAAATTATCATTAGCCTTCAACAAAGGTTAAACCGATAAAATACAATAGACAACCAGCTTTAATCATAGCTTGAATAAGCAATCCATTAAAAGAGTCAAGTAGAGAATAAAGTCTACTATCTTTTAGGTTTTAAAAGGTTTTCATCAATTTTTATCACGAGACTCACTTTAATAATAAACCACTACATCTAATCATCCCCGCATTACTACGATCCAAGGATTTTCATCAAATTATCAATGGTCATGACTATACCGAATCACCCCGGTCATAATCATACCAAAAAACTATCCATCATCGCATTACATGTGCCACCGAGGACTTTTTGTCACATCATTTATATCAAGTCATGATTATACCGAATGATCCTCGGTCATAATCATACTAAGTTCATCTACGCACGTAAGCCAAAGATAAACATAATATAACACGAGGATGATGACAATGACATAATAATTCAATAAAACAAGTTCAAGAATTATTTAATCCATGAATTATTAACGCCCAAATTGTCAACACGATATCGCTTGCAGAGAGTAAAATTCAAGAATGATCGTAAGAATATTTCCATGAAAAGATATCGATGAAACGCAAATATCAAGGATATTCTACTAATTTCATGGAGTATGTAAGTCAAAGTTTTAACCAACCGGGTATAATAAAGAATGGAATAACAAAAGAAATCACCACGCATGCGGTGCTGCATGTATGTGTTATTCCAACATAATAATAATAACGGAACCAGTCGTGAAATTCACAATTTACAGATGTTCCAATGTAATAATAAAGATGGAACTGCATCCTGTAAAACACATGATAGATATTCCAATGTAATAATAAAGATTTTAACCAGTCCTGTAAAACACACGCATGTGATGTTCCAATGTAAATAATAAAAACGGAACCAGTGTCCTGTAAAACACATGCATGTGATGTTCCAATGTAATAATAGAAGAATGTCACCAAGTATAGGGTAAATCATGTGATACAAAGTTATTCCAATGTAATAATAAGCAATGGAATAACATAAGGATTTCACCAAGTATAGGTACGCCACAGATACAAAGTGTATGATAGTATGCCACTTTTTACAAAAGTTATTCCAATGTAATAATAATAGTGAATGGAATAATGTAAGTTCTCTTCAAGAAGAAAGAATAACACCCCTCACCGTAAAAGAACCTAATATAAAGAAGTAGTGAAGTAAGTATAGAATACTCTTCTTCTTTCTATAATTTTCTCTATACTTCTCTCTATATTTCTCTCTGTAGAGTTTCAATGAATTCGTAAGAAAATAATGAAGGAAACGAGCTTTCATTTATAGGAAAATGGAATGCATAAGAATTAATCCATGAACGGTCCGTATTGATTTACTTTAATCTGACGGTCCATATTTAAAGAAAAATCTTTTAAATAAAATATAATATATTCTATTTATATAAAAACATTTTACTATGCAAACACTATGCAATACTATACACTAAATACTATGCAAAACACTATGCAAAACACTACGCAACACTATGCATAATAAAATATAATATATTCTATTTATGTAATAACTTTAATAAAGTATTCTATTTTATATAAAAGATGTTTCGCTTTTATTACGTTAATAATACTGAATAAAACAAAACGTCATTATCGCTATAATAATTCATATTATTAATCGACAATAATGGAATCAAACCGAGTGACTTCTCACATAAAGATCAATAATCAATACCGCAGCGCTACTACGCAACCACACGACATCGCATTTTTACTACCGAAAGTAGTTCAACAAGATCAACCAGAAAACTTCCGCCGTTATTTCAATAAAATATTTTTGTCGCTTTCTCAATCCGACAATAATTTCGCTAGGGGGTCCACCAATGATTGAGCCATTGATTTAATATTCCCCCGCTAAACCGAATATTCCCCACCAATCGAATATAATATAACCACTGTGCATACTTTGCAAAATTTATAAATACTACCCACAACTATAATATTATCTCAAATTCACACCATAATATTAAAAAATTATTTCACCAAATTTAAATCTTTATTAATAAAAAATCTGGGTCTCACACGAACTCTCTTTGAATCTGCTTGGGTGTGACAACCCGTGAATTATTATCATTTCCTCCTCATTTTGAACACGAGTCTCCTCGTCTCGATTTTGCATGAATCTGAAAAAACTTCTAAACATCCCCTCGTTCTCATCTGCTTTCAAAGGGTTGTTGTTCACAGAGAGCATTGCCCGAATTGTTGCACGCTCTCCTCGTTGGTGAAATCTGACAGCATCTCCACTGGCCTCATTTACTCCACTTATTAATATTCTCACGCAGCGACATTCTCAAATACCGCTATAAAATAAGGGTTAATTAAGGAAATCATATATCACATAATATCCCTATATATTAACTAACAAATAAGCTTAGGTAGGACACAAAATAAGGATTTACACTCTCCCCCCTAGTTTTATTCCCAAATCTCATGGTAGATCATATCCTAAGCTCGATACCAACTACAACTTCCCAAAATACACACCCATTCTCGTGTCGCCAAATACATGTACACAAGATGACTATAACTTGAATAATACAAATGTTTGAAATATCACAACAATATATCTTGTGAGTTTAAATATAATATTGTCTTCTAGATAATATCCACACGCAAATAAATCCCCATCATAATTATTGATACATTATTTTACAAAAATGGTGAGGACTACTAAACAACTCTCTCTGAACCTTCATTCCATACCCCGACTAAGACTCGCTACATTCTCGCCTCCCCGAGAAAAAAATGGAACAACAAGGAAAAGGGTGAGCTCAACTAGCTCAAGAAAAGAATATTATGACTAAGATAATATACAACAAATTATCGTTAGTCTCCAACAGGAAAAATCGATAGAATACAATAGACAACAAGTTTCGGATCAATATTCATAGCAATGAAATAATAATTCATGTAAGAGTTACACGTAGAGAATGAAATCTACTATAATCTATGAATTTAATACCATCATCAATATTTTATCCTCAGTAACATCAATCAATATTCATCTCAAATCAAATATTCATCTTTGCACTACAAAAGCCAAAGATATTCATCAATCCATCCATGTTCATCTCAACACTGCTCATCTTTTGCACTAAAGGCCAAAGATATTCATCGATCGGCCATGTTCATTTAAACACTGCTCATCTTCACACTACAGCCAAAGATATTCTTCAGAAATCATTCATCTTTGCACTACAAAGCCAAAAGATATTCAATAATATCATCATTTAAGACCGAGGATGATGAAAATATTTTTTAAAGAAAACGAATCCAAAGTTGAAACAAAAGAACAAGTATTATGGATTCGTACTTTAAACAATCCGAGTTCACAAATACTTCATAAATAATCATAATCAAGTAAAATTCAAGAATGATCAAAACATGGATACAATCAAAGCTAGTATCCGTATAGATATTTTGACGAAAAAGAAGAAATTTTATTTTTCATGAATAGTGCCGTGATATCGTGAATAAGAACTCATACACCAAAAGATAGAAATTCCACAAAAACATCTTCACGCTTCAAAGATGAATAAGACTCCGTGAATAAGAACTCGTGAATAAGAACTCATGAATAAGAATCGTGAATAAGAACTCATGAATAAGAACTCGTGAATAAGAACTCATGAATAAGAACCCCGATACATGAAAAAGTTCTAAATTTGATAAAACTTCAGATCAACATTTCAAAGATAATGATATCAAAGAAATAATATCATTACGAAAAAAAAAATAATATCCCTTACCTCAAAGAATCAATACTTCTAAGGAAAGGTCGAAAGTGATGTCGAATGAAACTTGATCGAACAAAGAACTCTCAAAGTATCTAAATACTCACAAAATACGCCTCAATAATATAGAGAGAGAAAGAGAAAACTTTGTTTACGGTGTGATTTTCAATTCTAACTTAGCCTTCTATTTATAGGAAAATGTTAAGACGCCAAGCGGAGACTTGACTCAAGCACCGATGGCTTTACTCTTACTACTATTGCCACCCACCACATTTGAAATAAAATTCAAAGACATTTTTTCACCAACCAAAAGTGGGGCCCACCAATTCTAGAATTTTCCACCAAAATCATTTATAACCTAATTTCTCGAATCACCACCTCTTAAAATTCATAATAAATTATACGCTCATTTTTAATTCGGTCAAAATTTGTGGACATATACTCAACTTATATATGTATAACATATCCAAAAATTACAACGATCCACCGGTTTGGATTAAATATTATAACTCACACAATAAAACCAGAATAATAATTTGATTTGATCTTTTAATACCTCCAATCCGACAAAATACAAATAAAATATCTCAAAGATTAATTCCTTCATTAATAACCACATAAATAAATCCATCATTTATATTCATATAAAATAAATATTTCCTTATCATATGAATCAATAATTAATTATTCACAAATAATATTACGTAATCACATTTATGATAACCAGTGTCGCTCCTGTGAAAGAGGGGGCTTTCCAATAAGGATCTTTCCTTCTCGGGCGCCGCAATTAATTGTGACCAAACCTCTCCTTGATGTAACTTTCTAGACATTGCCAATAATGTTATCTAATAATATTATTCAAATAATATGAATTATTGATCCGATAATGGGAAATATCATGCAAATGACAATTATCAAACATGATAATAATATAAAATACCAACGCAAAGAATTATTGAATCAATAAAATAAAATACTAAACAAGAATTATCGTAATAATTATCGAGTAGTGCTTTCACGTAAGGATCAATAATTGATGCAATACTGTAAATACATCGTTTTAACAACGCCATATTGTGTGTTTTAACCAACGGGTATTCCAACAAAGTCCTTAATTCAGAATAACTACGCCAAGTTATTTATAACCACCCAAACTTTGTCGCTTTCTTCATCCGACGGCTTATCCGTTATGGGGCCCACATATTGGCTCTTGGCGTCAGCATTTAATATTCCCCACAAAGATTTAATATTCCACGACCAAACGAATATTCCCCGACAACAATGAATATTTTATAACCATTTGCTTATTTTGAAATATTTATGATTTAACCCTTAACTATCCACATTAATCAAATCAACCCTTACTATTTCAAAATAATAGATAAAGGAAATTCCTTTTATTTAAAAAAAATTTCGGTCTTACAAAGTTGTTGTACAATGTATGAGGAATAAGATCTTGCTTTTTATATGTATTCAAATTACACCTAAATTTCTGATTTTTATAAAAATTTCAGTTTAAATAAATAAAATACATTTTTTTAGTGTTAAAAGCAAAAAATAAAATAAATATGGATGCTTTCTGTCTTGCAAAAGGAGTTTTCAGTACCCCAATAGAGTCAACTCAGCTTCTTTAGGGTAAGTGGGTAAGGGGGCAAGGGGCTACTCATTCTAAAATACATTTAAACCATGTTTATCTAAAAAAAAAAATATTTGAGATTAAATTATTTATTTTAATTTAATATTATTTCAAACTATTAGTCTCATAAAATTATTTTAATAACTTAAAATAGAGAGACTATTAATTCCACATTCATTATGTGATTATATAGTCCATCATAAATAACTTTAGAAATGACAAAAAAAAAGTTCATATTACTATTTAAAGGACTATATATTAATCCCCATGGGATAAAATAGTCTAAAAATATTACATTAAGACATAATTTAATCCCAAACATACTTTTTACAAACAAACACAACCTTAGTATTGATAAGTGAAAAAAGATAAAAATAAAAATAACTTGCTATAGCAACACTATAAATTGAGAGAGAAATTATTTTACTATTGAAGAAAAACAGAGGCAACATCAACTTATAAATAATGTTATTGAAATGAAGGAAAAAACTTATTAATTATAATACCCCTAACATTTTAAATTAGATATACATTATTTTTTTTAGTTCATTTTAAAATTATAGATACGTTTTTTAATATTATTTTAAAATAGATGTAAAATGTTTTGTAAACAAAAAAAAACTTTAAAAGTTAAAGTTATATTTTTAAATTTGGAACAAGGAGTAATAATAATTAATAAAGATGGGGAAATAAAGAGTGGTAAAAAAGAGAGGGAGAAAGTCAGATTTTAAAAAAGTAAAAAAGAAAATAAATACAGGGCCCAACCGGGTTCGAACCGGTGACCTCTTGATCTGCAGTCAAATGCTCTACCACTGAGCTATGGACCCTAGATGGAAAGCCAAGAAAACTTAATTATTATACATACCATATTAAGTAAATAAACTCTGGTGCCCTTCCCGCCCCTCTCAGTCAGTCCTTTGACAAAGAGCGGCCCAAGAAAGGGAAAAGCAAACATGGCTACATCGCCGTCGCAGCACGGTATCAAGCTCGCCGTTTATCTTATCTCCTCATATTTTGGTGATATCGTCGCTGTAAATATTTATCTTTCTCTCTTTTCACTATTGATTGCTTGCTATGCCTATGAATATGCCATAAAAGATTAAACTGCTCTTCAGTGTTCTCTTTAAAAGCTTTTTATAAATTTTCCCCTGTAAGTAAAAACTGATTCTAATCGATTTATTGAAAGTTTTGGTTATATATTGCAATTATGATTGCAGAAAGTTTCTGAATGTCTTCTCCGCAAAGGAACCCTACCGCTCGGACAGATTATCCGATTCACCGAGCTCAGTAAACAGAACGCGGTTAATTCTCTCCTCGTTCTTATCCAGCACAATTGTGTTCAAGCCTTTGCTATCCAAATAGAAGGTACTATTTAAAAACCCAAGATGCTGAATAGAAATTCATAAAATCTGACAACTGCATGTTTAGGGGCAACTAATTGCTGTATAAAACAGTACATTCATAGTTAATATATATGAATGCAGGTAATTTTGGAGACGCGTCAAGGATTATAACTCAGTATATGGTGTTGTTTGATAACATCATCCATCACATGAGGTTTCCAAAATTTATTGCAATCATATCTGAGGAGCTGGGTAAAGAGGTGAGTTCGATGTGGATTTTATGATTGAGTATTAGTATATATTTTGATAGTTAGGTGTGACTTGTGAATATTGATCAATTGGTTTTTGTTTTTGGCTTTGGCAGTGTGAAGAGGTTTTTGAAGGGTTGCTTCAACACGGTAGACTTTCAGTAAATCAAATTGCAGATAGGCATAAGGAGACATCAAGTCTCGATGGAGGCAAGTTTCTTGTGTATTTTTTCATTGTGTTCGATTGCGAAATTATCCTCATTTTAAGTAATCCTCACTACAACCTTAAAGCTGATGGTTAATCAAAGTTGTGGAAAAACAGTAGAAAATCTGTAAATTTATATTCTTGATGTGAGGCTTTGTTAGGGTGGATATGGGCTAATGGCTTTACTTGTATACTTTTGGTGATACATAATACTGTTTGGTGTATTATTCCAACTTACAAAAGCTGTCATAATTATGTCAGCGCTATTCAGTTGTATACTATAGGAAGAGCTTGAAGCAGTTGTAGGTATATCAATAACATCACCCTAAACTGTATAATCAATGGAGTCTATCTTTAACATTGTGAACTATATGCCAAATCTATAGACTTACCTGTTATATACATGCCTAACTAACTCCCTCTCGCATGACATGTGGTCCATATATCAAACATAGAGTCTCTGTTTCCTTAATTACATATGTTTCTTGGCCCTTCCCTCTTCCGAGAGTTGGTGAGGAAGTACATGTGACTGTGAGGTTATGTTTATATAAGATAAGAAATTAAAGTATATTCATGGAGTTTGAAAAGAATATAAATAAAAAATATGTAACTATGGAAAACTTGCATACAACGACCCATATAAAATTATTCCCTATTTTCATGTCAGCCGAATTCTGTTGTACTAATTGGAAGTTTCCTGCTATTGATTGGAATGCGGGTTGGTTTCTGTTAAAGAAAACTAGGCATCTTTTTATAGGGGTCAGTTGTTATTTATTATAATGAAATATATAAATATTTAATAATCCTTTTTATTTTTGTTTGATGATTAATGTATTATTAAATCCAACCTTTAAGATCTATTTCTTCTTCTTTCTTCCCCTCTTGCCCCTCCATTAGTGGAAAGACATTTTATGCTCTTCGAGTGAGTCAAATTTTCTTTTCTTAAAATTCATTACATTGTTTATCCAGGAAATTCTACAGCTTTGGAAACATTACACGGAAGTTTTAATAAACTTGTGAATGCCCGATATGTGGAACGTTGTCCTGCTCATGAACCATTTCTGGCTCCACCAGCTGAAGGAGAAACTCCTGCAAAGAAAAGAAGTGCTAAATCCACTAAGGTAGTTGTCTCTTTTGGGCCAAGTGTATGGTCTGATGATCTTTTTTATGGTAACAGGGAAACTTGTGACTTACATAAACGGTAGTGGCTACTTTTGATGTTTAGATGGCCTTGTGACTTTTCCCCTAATTATTCTGTCTGGCAGAAAACTTGCAATTCTGTTAAGGTTTCGACTGTGAAATTTTGTCCGGAAGCTGTAGAAAGTTTTTCATGACTATAACTTAGATTAATGATCTAGAATTATGTTCCCTTATAAAACTTTCTTGCAGATTTTTATAAAACACTACATTTGGAAAGGGTTGACTTAGTTGAAAATTCACCTTCCATTCTTCTTGTATGGTGAAGAAACTCTTTGGTGAGGGGTAGATATGACCTTGGTTCAAATCAATAGCTTTTCTTTTTATAGGTGGTAGTATATTGTAGATACTACAAATGAAATTATCATAGTCATCATTAATATTATTGGCTAAGCATATTCAAGTTAGTGTCTTAATTTCTTATTATTTATCATCGTTAATAGGATATTTTCCATTTACTTACTGTCCTGGAAAAAATTGCATTTTTTGGATCCTAAATTGGTAAATGAATAATGATTGCAGATGGCAGAAGAGACTCTCGAGGCACGTGCTTTGGCAGAAGCAGCTCCTATGGATTCAGTTAGATTTTTAGTTGAGACAGATATATTGACTGATGTTCCTGGGCAAAGTAGCAATGAAAATCCCACTAGTGTGACAGTTGGAGAGAAGGTTGATCTAATGAATTTACTCCATTATACATTTTTTAATAAAACAGGCTGATTAATATGTTGTCATTTACAGCGTAAGCAAGATAGTATGGAGTCCGATACAGAAATATGGGCTACTAATAAAAAGAAAGAAGTTCTGTGGCGCGTCAATTTTGAAGAGTTTGTACGATACCTCAGGCATAAGGTCAATCTCTCTGTGAGTTGTTAATGTACAACCAGTGACAACATTCTTTTGATTGCTGAATATTTTTATACTCTGATCATAATGTTAGAATTGATTTCTGCACAGTGCATTGTATATGGATAATCATTAAGACAGTGATAGGCCTGATGACCATAATGACTCTGTAGTTATGCTTGATATGCGCTATTATGAAACTTCTGTTCTTTGCAACACTTTAATTAAGGAAATTCAGTCATTTTGCTTTGCAGATGTTTTAATAGTAACTGGAGTTTTGACAGACACTGCAGATTCGTCTATCTGATCTTCTGCATAGTTTTCGGCTCATTTATTCCATTCCAGAGAACTTAACTGATTATGAAGGTTTCATAAACATGTTGCTAACATAAGATTTGTGTAAAGGATTAAGAATAAGAAACACCTGTAATCACAGTTGCAAGTTTTAGTAGTTGTCAGACTCTTCATGGTTTAAGGCGTCCCGGCGATGCAGAGGATGACGCGACACATGTCTCTGGCCCAATTTATTGCTTAGTCTTTTGAATTTTGACCCATTATCCATACTGACCCATGGGATAACCCATCGATTAAAACAAAACAAAAAAAATCATTGCGACATAAAAGAAACCCTAAAAGGAAAGATCAACTTATTTGCTTCTTCTTCTTCTATCCCTCGCGACTTCTTCTTTTTCGACCCATGACTCCATAGCAGGCGACTCCATCGCAGGCCCCATCATAGCTTGACCGCAACTCAATCGCACCTCCATCGCAGGCATAAAAGGTCCTTCTTCTTCTTCTTCCTTTCTCACACATCGACAAACTCCCTCTTGCGGCACATCCATTGCAAGCTCTGTTTCTCTCCTTCGTGCTCTTCGTTTCTTTCCTTGCTTTCTCCTTCTTGACTTTATAAGATAAAATTTAATATCTTTGTGGTGGGGCTAATTTTTTAATATCTTTGTGAGTTTGTGGTGGGCTGATTTTATATCTTTGTGGTGTTGTTGGCTGATTTTGATTTTGCTAACATTAAATTATTGATAAAGAATTAAAGATTACTTTATGAAAAACAAAGATGAATTGTGAAATGTGATCGGTGATTCAGCTTTAATGAGTTATGTTAATTATTTACTTTTTGTAGTACAATTTACGAAGTGTAAACACTTTGTTTAAGTGTTAATGGTTACTACTTACTAAACCAGCAATATACTAATACATTAAAGTGAAAATAAAATGTCAATTTTGTTTTGTATTTTTTATTTGATTGTATTCCATAGTGTTATATTTTGAGTTTTAATATATATGAAATTTTATTGCTCAATATATTTGTGAAGTAAAATAAATAATATATAAATTATACATTGTGAACGACTTGTCGCTATACAGACACCATAGTGGTCGCCTTGTCACTATACAGAGGCCACGGCGGTCGCCCGGTCGCTTGGGCTTCCTGGTGATTGGCTATTGTCATGCCTCGCCGTGGCATCGTGACAACTATGGTTTAAACTTGTTGGAGGTAATACCATGATAGGACGAGGGTATCCAGAAGAGCACATTTTTTTAAATTTTTTTTTACAATCTCTCCTTTTCTTTTTTGGAATATAAAAGTAAAAGAAATGGTGCACGCCTATATGGTACTCTTCATTGGACTATCTCATTACTGAATAAATGTGATATGATATCTGAAGGGGCTCCTTTTGTTCTCTCTCTCTCTCTCCCCCTCTCTGTATGTGTGGGTATGCATGTTTGTGCTGTGAAACAAATTACATTATTCCTTTTCATAAAATTGTCTTTATTTTCTTTATTAATTGCATGAACTTCAGAATGACCCAGACTCCTCTACTATTTGACTGCCTAAAGAGTCACTTGTTAAATATTGTGTCGGAATATTATGCATTTCCAACAGAACCTACATATATGCAAAAAAGTCTCCTCAATATTAAACTGTTTAGTAAGGGTCATCATGCTCCATATGATGTCTAAAATCATATCACAAAATTTCAACTCTAAGCATCCCTAGGCCTTGATTTTTGCGCACCTGCTCATGACCTTATCCAATATTCTAAAAGGCGCTAGACGGGCGGCCAGGGGGCCTAGCGCCTAGGGAGCCTAGGCGGGGCCTGGGCGGAATTTTTTATTTCAAGTTAATTTTATTATTTTATCTTACATTTATCCAAACAAAACAATAATATAAAGCAAAACAATTTATAATAAAGATAATAAAGGTCTTTGCTTAAAGTTCAAACACATCCATATTGCAAATGTCAAAGTTCAAACACAAACATGCAATTGTTCAAAGTTCAAACATATTTTTAACGTATTAGTTTTATTCATAAACAAGATTGTTATTAAATAATAAAATTTAAAATTTCAAGAATTTAATTTAATATTAAACTTAAGAAACTAAACATAAATTTAAGAATTATATTGAATTAAACTAAATATTACAAATGTATCATCATTTATATAATTTGAAGTTGGTACAAGTTCAAAAAATTACAACTATAATAAAATTATCCATTTTGACTTGATATTGTTCACTTTTTGTTGTGATTTGATATGCTACAACCTGTATTATGAATATGATAAATCATTATAAAAATAAATATATCAAGATTTGGTTTGGGTAGCTATTAAAATAAAAAAAACCTCTCCACCTAGACCCCGCCTAATTTCCTGGAAGGATTTTTTTGCCGTCTTGGGCCTAGGTGAGGTGCCAAGCAGGGAGGCCTGTCGCCTAGGCGAGGCACCAAGGGGAGCCTAGCGCCTAGGCGGGGATTTTTAGAACACTGACCTTATCGGACTTGTACCTCTCGACTGATGTATTTGTGACATTAACCCATGACTTTATCTTCATTCCTTTATGACTGTGATCTTATTAGTCAGCAGAATGCCTTTGTAGAACCTTATCATGAAGGAATTGAAACTGGTCTCATGGGAAAAGGCAAGTAAACAATCAGCTTGGCCTTGTCTCATCAAATGCATAAAATTTATATTCTGGTGAAGAAGTCCTGATGGTACTTTCAGTACGTTGTATTCTCAAAGGAGATCTAACAAGGTTCTAAGTGACTTATTGGCTTTCTTTTAGCTCGCTAAAGACCCATTTTTGCCTTCTCTTAACAGTATTTTGAGAAAGTATTGAGGTCTTCAACGATGTTGAAGAAAGCCAAAAAAGCTTCCAGCTTTTATACGTCCACTCTCGTAGGAGCTTTCTATATTCTGCTCTGCCCTCTCCAACTTTCTTCCTCTATTAAAGAACTGTCATGTGTAATCAATTTACAATTCACGCCATTTTTGAAAATCCAAGCAAAAACAATAAGTCTAATTCTGATCCTTGTCAGCATCTGTATGTTATGCTCTCAAAATTATCGGTGTTGCTATACGCATATAGAGAACTTCAATTGTTTAATTTCATAGATTATAGATAATATTTGGAAGTGTCTGTCCATATATCTGTATTGGTATATATATTTGTATGTGTGTGTCTGCGTATGTCTATATATGTTCTTTGGACTATTTTAATTAATAGATTTTGAAGTCTTTTACTGTAAATTATATATATATATATAGATATATATATATTATTCTTTATAAAACCTCACAATGTGATATACATGATCTATCTATTTATTATAGCATTGCATTGAAAATGTCCAAGCACGGCTGGACACTGGTGCTGCCACTGTTTTAAGGGCAGTTCTGGAGGCAACTAGAAGATCAGAGACTAAAGTGAAAATGGAAAGTTCAGGTGATCCAAGATCTGCTACAATAGTTCTATTCTTTAACCTTTAAATTATTTGTCCCTGAGGCTTGATAATATATAATCAAATTATTTTCAAGTTCGTTTGCAGAACATTGTAAATACTCTGTGCATCCTCTAAAGAATGTCACAAGTACTTCTTTCATGTTAGTTAAGAAAGTTGATCTTTGAAAATTAAAGTGAGTTTATAACACAATTTTCAATATTTATCTTCTGATATGTAACATAGACATCAATGTTCTAAAAGGCGGGAGGCAGGCGGCCAGGCGGGGCCTAGGCGAGATTTTGTTTTTAAGCCAATTTTAATATTTTATCTTACATTTATCCAAACAAAACAATAATATAAAGCAAAACAATCTATAATAAAGATAATAAAAACTTTTGCTTAAAGTTCAAACACATATATTTAACGTATTAGTTTTATTCATAAACAAGATTGTTATTAAATAATAAAATTTAAAATTTCAAGAATTCAATTCAATATTAAAACTTAAGAAACTAAACATAAATTTAAGAATTATAATGATTTAAACTAAATATTACAAATGTATAATCATTTATATAATTTGAAGTTGTACAAGTTTAAAAAATTACAACTATAATAAAATTATCCATTTTGACTTGATCTTGTTCACTTCTTGTTGTGATTTGATATGCTACAACATGCATTATGAATATGGTAAATCATTAGAAAAATAAATATATCAAGATCTGGCTTGAGTAGTTATTAAAAAAAAAATCTCCACCTTTCCCGCCTAGGCTCCGCTTAATTTTCTAGACGGTTTTTTTGGCCTAGGCGAGGCGGCAGAGGGTGGCCTAACGCCTAGGCGGCCGCCTTTTAGAACACTGATAGACATAATGATTGTACTCAAAGTGGGACCCATTAAAGAATGTAGTCTCTTTTGTATTACCATTTGGTTGAGTTTTAAAAAATGACATTCATTTGTGGATAGGAGAGAAGTGTAAATGTGACAATCTTTGAAGGATGGAGGGAGCAAGTAAAATTGGAGGAGCAGAAACCACAGTTAATAAATGAATGTTGCATATGGTAGATTATATGGTGGGCAATGGCTGTTGATAGCTATTAGGATTGAATAGTATGAGGTGGAGTTTTCAGACGTGGCTTTTGGGTTGTTGGGGAGGCTTCACTCCAGAAATCTGAAACAAAAATTAAGTATTGTTATTCTTGTATTAAAATTTAAAGGACATATTTACTACATGAAGGTTTATATAAAGAACTGTGAAAGCATAAACAAATGATGTCTTTATATCGGTTATTATTATCATAGGCATGGTACTTAAGTTTTCAGGCTTGCAGACTTGCAGAGCTTCACCTATTAGAAAAAGCAGTTTACATTTCTATCCATTCGACCGTTAGGTTCCGCTTGGAACTTGGAAAACGTGGAGGAAAAGAAAGGAAAAGGAAAATAATTATAAATGTAAGAAAGGAAAAATTTATCTCAACAAAGATAAATCTAACCATCTATACTTTTAAAATATCTAATACTAGGAACAATGCTAAAATGTAGTGTAAAAAATGAATAAAAATGCTCTAATAAAATTTTAGATTTCATTTTCTTTCCTTTACCCTCGATTTTTCCAAAGTTCCAAGCGGAGCCTTACAGAATAGAGATTATATACAATTTGTTGCATCCCAAATATAATTGCGCTAGGACTTTCTCTTAATTTTTGTATTAATTTTTGTATTACCATTATTGGCAGTTCCCCTGTCTATTGATGACATTATTCTTGAGGTGATAAAGAGCGAAGAAGGCCGTGGTATAAATGCAGACCGAATCAGAGCATCCCTCGCACAACTGGGATGTGATATTCCCAGTATAACAGGGATAGATGAAACGTATAGTATTGGTAGCATTTTATCTAGTCCAGTTTATTTCTTCTATAGGCGAAAACTTAGTTTCTTTTGAAATTTTACTGAAGCTTTGACTGAGTGAGTATTGTTTGGTCTCAATTGACACATTTATTTGTGTTACAGATTTAAAAAACATTATTGAACTGGCTCAGAATCAAGAGGTTTTTGTTTTATGTCCTTTCCGGTTTAGTGTTATTTTTTGATATATAAAAAGAGCTAGTTTACACTTGCAGATGAAAGTCTAATTATATCTCTGATGCTGCAGGTGGAATCTATCGTGCTGAAAAGATATGGGAGGGAGGCTTGTAGTATGTTCAAGTTACTGTCACAGACACCTCGCCTCATAGAGACTGACATGGTAACAAATATTATCTCCAGTACTGAACTGAAATAGGGGAAGGAATATAGATTAATCTGGCAAGATGAACTTCCAGAGAGTAGAATATGTGACAGAGGACATCCCAACTTTTCCCTGTCGAGGCCATACTTAGTCCTTACTAGGTGGAGCCAATGAGAAAAGGTTCTATAAGAAAAAGGGAAACACAATATGCACTTCACACTTGTGAAAAGGTTCTTCAAACAGCTTCCCTCAATTCTAGTCTTCACATCACCAACCGTAGTCTAACTAAAGAAAGATGTAGACAGAATGTCTCAACAGGCAAGCCAATCTAATCATAATCCTCCAGCTTAAAGAGAAATAAACCTATTTCCAGCAATCAATCCCTTTTACCGCTCCCTTCACGATGGGATCCCAAAAGGAATAAGCATTCAACACACGTTCTTTCATATTTAAGCTGGATTGTTCAAGTTTTTTATGTAGACCTATCCATGCTTCCTAGATTCAAATATTCGTTTTGTTTCTCTGTGTTTACTCTTAATGAAATTCATAGGCTTTTCTTACCTACTTAACTCGCATGGTAATTATAACACAGTTTTCTGCTCTCTATTAATTGCCAGCTTGTTGGTTATGCATCATAATGCTCTATATATAAAACAGATTTGTTTAAAATTAAGTTACATGCCTGTGTGTATATGCATGTCCTCATGTCTTATTTATGTGGTGCTATGCTGCATTTGCGCTGAATTGACTAGATTTAGGTTTGATAATGTCAAATTTGTTTTCCTACTGTTTTTCAAAATGTAAATGGTGTGTTTGTTTGAAGTCATGCGGCTTGTATGCTTTTTACTGTTGAGAAGAAAAAAGTAGAATGGGTAGTCATGTTTTTTGAATAAAGTACGTTTGAAGCAATAGATCAAATGACTCGAGAAGAGTATGTCAGTATTAGTCCACGGTGTTTGATTTTTGTAGATTTCACATGCCACATTTGTTGAAAAGAAAGATACAGTAAGGATTCTTCATCAGCTATGGAAAGATGATTACTTGCATATGGAGGTAATTTGTACCGTCTGTTCTTTTGTGTTTTCTCTGTTGCTGAACTTGCGGATATAAGAATTTTTGTTATTGTTGCATATAAATAAAAGAATAAAGATTATTTTTCTGCAATAATTTCACATAATTGCAATAATCAAATTGTTCAAAAAAAATATTGATGCAAAAAATGCAGTCATCTGAGGAACTTGTTTCTTCTTTAAACCTATTATTGTTTATCCGAATGAGTTTATTACCCTATTGGCTTAACTGCTTAGTAGCTTAGAAATTGGAGACGGATAACTTATTAGTATGCTGTCTACCTTATGCTTACCTCTCAGTTTTATGACACTCAAAATGGTTGAAATTTTGTTTTAGTAACATATATTTATAGGAGATAGTCAGCAGTGTTATACTTTGTGCATACAAGAAGTACAAAATGTAGATGAGTACCACATTGCATCCACAAAGTACCTTCTTCTTTTTTTCTTCAGCAACTTCTAAGTTCCCGCAGACCCTAGTTTAAAGGTGTTTACTTTGCAGCTCATAGCCCATCTACTAGTCAATTGATGATCACAGATTTATGTTTGCTTAGTTGCAGTATGATGGTCATAAACCTGTATTCCATATTTATGATACTTCATCATTCCTGTTGCAGGTTATGGAAAAGCCAAATAATAAAAAAGATAAGTTCTTGTTGTGGAAAGTAAAAAAACCTGCACTTTGGGAACATATTCTAGATGACATGTACCATGCTGCCTTAAATTTGCGACTACGAATTGCTTACGAACATGAACAAGAAAAGGAGGTTAGTAAAATATGCAAAACTATTCTTTTTCTTAATTTTTTATTAAACTGATTCCCATCGTGTGATCTTTGTAGCCTTAATTATTGCTTTTAAAAAACAAACTGTGTGAAATCACCTATGTTGGTGGTCATGCTTGTGCACTTTTAACTAGAGTTTCCATATACTCTTATTAACCTAGAGTATTAGTACTTGTGTTCTGGATATGGTACTATATCCTACTTATTCTATGAGTTCAACATATTGAAATATTTCTTTATTATGTTACCTATATCAATATTTTAACTTAGTATTGGATGTTCAAACATCAAAATTGTACTAAATTATGTATAGAACAATCAACTTGTTGATTCAACTTAAATCTTCTATAAAACTTAGTTTTATTGTATTTTGATTCCAAGAGAATTATGAAAATGGTAAACTATCTTAAAAAAGTACTACTAATTACAAGTTTTAGTTTTTTTTTTCAAAAGCTAAAAGAATCATATTAATTTTGAATTTTAAAAGTTGAACTTGATATTTTATTTTGAACTGAGGAAGTATAATATTTCATTATGACACTGACATGTATAATTTGTATGCCATTTTGTGCAGATTGTCCAGATTCCAAGAGAAAAGCTTGTAGGAGACTTGGAGAAAAGATACAAGAGACTGAGAAAGATTAGGATTGTTTTAGAATCTTCTCTGGTGAAGCTTGACGATGCTCTCATGCTTTTCCATGACTTCTAAGTGATTGGCAAACATATTTATTTTAGTATTTTTTTTTATATGTAATAGTTTATGGTTCTCCTTGATCTCAGAATAAGAAAATAAGTTATATTGTCGTTGTAGTTATCATATTTGAATTGATGGTACTTTGGGAATTTATTGTCCAGCAAGCCAATAAAAAAATTGAAGTGGATAGAGAAATGGAGATTAACAAAGTGCAAACGGCCTACCAACATTTTGGTAGTTTTTCTGTGAGCGACTTGTCCGTCCTACGTAGAAATATATGCAACCTTCGGCATTCAATTACTAATTATACTATACATACAAATATGGGTAGGTCTGTCTGTATATCAGAACTTGGTATTAATATGCCATGGTTGCAGGTGCATCATTTTTCAAAAGACTTGGCTGACGAGATAATAAGACTGAAATTCCCAACTTCTCTTGCAATCTGGACGAGAAAATGCGATTAACCATCTTTTTACCAAAAAAGGAGCTGGCTCCTTGATTCAAAACCAGCTGGAATCTCAAAACACTTGTAGAAGAAAAAACAAATTTATCATTTACGAACAAGCCCAACTTCATTCTTGGAGACAATATGAACAAAGTTGATTTCATTCACAAAATTATAGCCGATGGGGGGTATAATTTCTTTTCCTTTTTCAAAAGGAATGAGGGACAAAATTTCAACTGTATGTCAATAAGAACAAAACAATTGATGTATTTATGTTTTCACACTAAACCACTTCTATATATCACAATGTATGAGGAGGGCCCTGTAAGTTTGGCTGAACAACTTCTTGTCTGTGACTGTCCCAATCTGTGCTAGGAATTGCTTTCTGCGGTATTACCAATTTATGATTCGCAAAGGCTACTGAGATATGACTCCTTTGTTGCCCCATAATATACAGGAGGTTTCCGGTTTGTAAAAGTAATAAAGTTCAATCCAGAAACTGATCCGCCCACAATATAAGAACCCTGTGGCCTGCCATTTTCAAGTTTTTTCTCTGATGAGCTGATAGGAGGGTGTGAAAGCTTCTTTTCGGCAGTTTGCTCAGGGACTTGTTTCACTTGATGGTTCTCTTCTTCTGTTCCCTCTTGGTGTAGTCCATTAAAGTGCTTTTTTCCCTGCTTTCTTTCAGGCGATAGAGGTCGACATGCTGCCTTTTCACTTTTCCCTCTTTTGTTTCCCTCAATTTGCATCTGTTTGTAAAAATCCATCACAAGCTTCATCCCTGAAAGTTAAACATACAAGTATTTAATCATTATCCATGTTATAATAAATATCAAGTGATCACCAGAAACCTACAAAAAGTGAAAAAGTTGGCCTAATTATAAGTGACCTCACAAGGAGGACAGGAGATAGATCATCCCTATGTTAGATTAACAATATAATTATTTAACACTTGCACAACCAATTTGTATATTCAGTGAATATAAAGGCTAATGGCAGGGTACAAGTGTAGGAGTTTATTATTAGTTAAAAACAAACAAAGAGGAAGAAGTATAGGAAGATTTTGACTTAAGCTTGTGTTCATCAAGGACTAAGGATATTTTCATGGCCAGCTGGCCCAGCTTGTTAAACTTAGCCAAACTATATAGAACATCTCCAATAATGTGGACTATATTATATCATAGACTATATGTAGTCCATATGATATCAATCCATGAAATAGTCTTTCAATCCTTCGAGCAGATGGACTATCCCATGGACTATAATATTAAAAGATTATATTATATTTAATGCATTATTGTCCACCAATCATTCTTCTATACTCCCATTTAAATATATTTAAAATTATAGTCCACCAAATTATAGTTCCTTGATATAGTCTCTTTGGCTCACCGAAAATCCCATAGACTATATTTAATCTTAGTACTGAAATATGCGTCCTAGACTATATTTAGTCTAGGATTTGTGCTTCTCCGGCCTGCTGGAGATGCTCACATAGATATAAAACCAAAAGAACAAGGAAAGTTTACTTTCTCAAGCTAGCTTAGCTGAAGACATCTTCAAAGTCATTTTCATGTCTTAGTTAATCGAGATGTACAAGATATTTGACAAAGAACTCACGTGTTCGAATTTCATTAGCTGCTTTACAGTCCCAAAATTCAGGTGTCCTGAGAACCTGCAACATAATAACAGATTTACTGATAAAGTTTTCTAATTAATTTTTATTTTTTTAACCTGACAGTTAAAATTATTCTGGCTTCGCAAGAACTAGTTCTTACACATAGTTAGATAGACTGAATGAGATAATGAAGTACTCACAACTTATATGCACTAATTATGAATCTCTTTTGAATAATATAAATGGAAGATAAATTAAACAATATACAGTAGAAAGAGCTGCTAAAAGCCCTTCCGGGGTGAATTCAATATGCAAAGGCAGCATAGCTGGCATAGCTAATCAAACAACAACTAGAAAACAGTCCAACCAGAAGGTTAAGAGATGCATGACTTCTTACAATAATATCATTATGCAAATTAGGACTTTGATATCAACATAAACTTCTCTCTCTCTCTCTCTCTTTGCTTTTTTTAGATTGTCATTTGATAATTATATAGCTCTCAATTAGACCTGGTAAAAAATAGGTTTGGGTTGGTTTTGGGTTGCATAAAATAGTCTTGGATTGGTTTTGGAACCAAAACCATATTACCTATCTATCTAACAAAATACAACTGATTTTGAATTTTCCGTTCACCTTAATAAATCTTCTGGACCGTCCAAAGTTTGAGATAAACCGTCCATGTAGTGTCGGAGGCACGGGACACAGCTAGTATTTAATATAAGTTAATTTTTAGACTCAAGTTTGAAACTAAAAATTTTAATTGATGTGACTAATTTGATTATTAAAAACATTAATTTTGTAAAATTTACATTAATAATTATTATGTTAATTAAAATTAATGAAATTATTGAGAATTTTATTCCAATAATCAAGAAATATTATTTTTTTTGGGCGTGGGGGTGAGGCGGGGAGGGGTGGGATGGGGGTGTGCGGGTGGGGGTGTATACATAATCAATACATATTATTTTTGGGGGTTGAGGGTTGAGGGTGGGGTGGGGTGGGGTGGGGTGGGGTGGGGGTGGGGGTGGGGGTGAGGTGGGGTGGGGTGGGGTGTATACATAATTAATAAATATTACTAAAAGTGTTAACTATATTACGGATTAATTCCATAATTAGTGAAATGGTTTTATACATAATTACAAATGTATAAATTACAAAAGTATGTAATATGTATAATGTATATGTGTTATATAAGAATGTTAATGTATTATCTCTACAAAGTGTAAAAAACTATTATAGACTAATATGGTTCAAAACTAGTTAAACTATATCCAACCCATATTTGTAATAATAATATGGGTCCAAAACCAAATCAATCCATCACCTATCCCAATAGATCCAAGTTGTTTTGGTTGTTGTTGGGTCATGATATTTCCCCTCTTTGGGCTGAGTAAATTGGGCTTACTTATTTAATTAATCTATTGGGCCTTCATTATTGAACCTTGAAAGTCTCTGGACCTAGTCACCATATTACTTCTATTTAACCCTATAAGACCGGGTTGGTTCATTGCACTAACCCATTGGATCATTTAATATCTATTACTTTGACTTACAATGATGAAAAAGCATGACAGTTGACTAAGACACCTGCCATGCATTAATGTGAATGGGATTATAAATGCCGACCAAGATAAACAAAGACCAAAAGTAGTGGGTATACAAAGACTCGGTCGTAGAATCCATCATATCGTAATGTGTCGGGAGGTAGTGGTGGCACTACGAAACCGCGAAAAGAGAGTACAACCTATCAACTAAGTCTTCACAAACAGGTACGTTCATATTCATATTCACACACACAGACAACGGAGGATTATTATCACTCTCAATACACTAGACATTACACCCTCCATTGTTAACATTGTGAACACGTATACTGACTCTCACGCCTGAGCTATCCCCCGACGGGTCCACCGCCAAGTCGAGCTTATCGATGTTTATCGTGTTTACTTATGTCGCAGGATCGAGATGCCTTACGTGATTGGGACGTTGGAGAAGATCTTGGCGTTAACATTATCGTGTTTACTGTGTTTGTTCTACGTAAGTATTCATGGTGAAGAGTAGAACACCTACACTCAAGGGCGTACCATGGTCACCGCTGAATCAAACACCACGAGTGTCTGCCAAAGATCGTTTAGGACCTGCAATAAGTGTTCACGCTAGCACATCGTCCAAACGTTCACATGAAGATTCTCGGCCGAAGGCGGTAGGCAAAGCTAAGCGTAAGCTAGTTTTCACGGCGGAAAAGCGTCGCCATGGTCTGAAACGCAGTAAAGGCACCTCGCCTAGAACTCGATAATTTAGATGACCAAGACGAAAAGGCCTCTCGATTAGCTAAGATGGCAGATGAAACAGATAGAGCTATGGAGGTACTTGTGAAGCAGCGACAGAATATAGCTGAGTAGATGGCTTGAATGGTAGAGTTAAGGGATGAGGAGTTCAGTTATGTTCAGTCCGAAGAGAGAGGGCATCGGAGTGGTAAGGAACCTGCTCATTCAGGACGTGAGTCTCGGGGCCAAACCCGAGAAAGAAGAAGATCCCGAAGCCCTACTCCTCAAAGATCGAAGAGGGCACAATCACCTGCCGATTCTAAGGGATGTGGTCGGCGAACGAAGAGGTCGATCCGTAGATCGCACTCGAAAGCATACAAAGAAGGCACTTGTTGCACATTCTCACCATAAATACCGAGTTCGTAGAGATCGGTATATCTAGAGGTCATACTCCCGAAAGTCACCGAGGGTACACCACCCCGTGGATGCCACATCGAAAAAGTTCCTCTAAAGTCGGAGGTTCATTGTAAGAAACCTGTCTCGCTTTCGTAAGAGGAGTCACCGGAAAAGAAGCATCATCTCAACCGTAAGGTGTGGAGTATCCGGTTAAAGAATTAAAGGAACTTCGAAGTAGTTGTCAAGTACAAAAACAAAAAAACGAAAGATACTTCGAAAAAAGGCATCCCCTTTTTCCGGAGATTCTAAAAGAAAAGTCGACCCCACCAAGAAGTTGCCCCACATGGAAAGTTATGATGGATCGGGGATCCCTACGACCACAATCGAGCGCTCGATCGATCGATGGATTATTACGACTTTAGCGATGTCGCTAAGTGTCATACTTTTGTCACAACGCCGTAAAGGATGCCCGGCGTTGGATGGGGACTTTGCCCTCGGATTCAATTTCATCTTGGGCGCATATGTGCAAGAAATTTCATGCTCGCCGGGAGCAATAAAAGAAGGGAAAACCAACCGTTCGTTGCTCAGTTCGACAAAGATTCGAATGAGTCTTTGGGCCAATATGTGAAGCTGCCCGTGAAGCTAATCGGCCAAGTGATGCACCGAACGATCTACAAGTCGTTGGACTATTTTGTAATGGGTTAGATTTGGTTAAATCGTAGAAGTTAGTGAAGAAGTTAATGTTTCACCACCCGAAGAGTCTCGCTGAAGCCTTCGACAAAGTGAAGGCTATATCGTGGTGGAGGAAGCCATGAACAGCTTCAAACGTCCTTCTTCAGACCGGCTTAAGGAGACAGATCGGGACAAAACCGATGGGGACCAGAAGAATAATGAAGGGAATAAAGACCGCTATGAAGGCGGGTCGAAGAAATACAACAATTGGAGACAGGGTGGAGGACGTTCGTCCGCTCCCACCCAGAGAGTGAATAGGACGTACACAGCACTCAACACAGACAGGGCTGTTATCTTGGATCAGATTAAGAATCAACCTATCTTCGAGCCACCTCGAGATAACATTAAGCCTGGAAAAGGGAATTCTCGTAAGTATTGTGATTACCATCAAGCTTCGGGTCACGATACGAACGACTGTGCTAGTTTGAAAGATTTCATTGAAAGAAAGGTACAAGGTGGAGCTTTAGTCCAAAGATGTGGTCGCTGAACTAATCAACAAAGCAGGATTTGAGGACCTATTCCTAAGAAACAAACCAGCTCAAAGAAGCCGCCACCATTTTAGACACCTCAAGGCATGTGATAGATGTCATCACCAGGGGTACTTCGGCAAACTTGTTGGAAAGAAGCACCAAGTCACTTGATTCGGCCACGCCATCATGGTGTACCTCCAAAGACCGATAGACCTTATCCGAGTACTAATCTTTTTTATCGATGAGGATTATCCTTCTAAACCATCGAACCGCATTTAGGGATCATTGGTGTTGATCATCGCAAGTGGGTTCGGGTGGATATGGTTAACGATGATGGTAGATAATGGGTCTTCAGTAGATATTCTCAGATGTCCCACGCTTATCGAGGATGCACCTGACGGGCGGAAGATGGAGATAGGGTGAGGCTCTTTTTGACGGCTTTTAGTAACGATCCTATTAAGGTGGTCGGAACCATCGAACTACCTGGTCATCTTCTAACGACCCTCAACAGTAGAAATTATTTGCAAATTTTATGTCAGGTATGTAGATTCTCGCTTATAATGCTATTTTGGGAGACCTACTTTAATTGCTTTACAAGTCGTGACCTCAATCCCTCATTTCAAAATCAAATTTCCTACTACCATGGGGTCAGTGAGGTGAAAGGAGATTTGATCTCGCCGTAAGATGTTATAGAAATGTTGTGATCACTTCGGGAGTGGGGGTATCGAAGCAAAAAAGCACTACCGCCGATAGAGATCGAACCCTTCACCGAGAGTAGTTCCAACCATCGGTCATGCCACCAAAGAAACAGAGGAGATAGAGCTCATCCCGGGCAAGGTGAAGCGAGATAAAGGAAAATAGGTTCGGTCTCACGGAACCTCTCCCGGACGAACCTCACGGAGCTCTCGCGATGCTATGTTGATATCTTCGCACGGGAACCTCGTGATATGCCGGAGAGTAAGCAGGATATTGCCGAGCATCTATTAGAAGTGGACCCGCCAAAGAAACCAGGTTCGACGTAAAGAGGAGGATCTTTGCACCGAACGCCGCGGATCATCGATGAAGAGATCGCAAAACCGCTGGCAACCGACTTCATTTTTGAGATCGACTACCCGCAGCGGATGGCAAATGTGGTGTCGGTCCGTAAATGTAATCGGTAAATGGCGAGTCCGCATCGACTATACCGATCCGAATAAAGCTTGTCCAAAGGATTTCTACCACCACCCCACATCGACCAACTCATCGATGCCACTTTAGGGTATGCTTTGTTAAGTTTCATGGACGCTGTTCTCCGGGTATCATCGATTTCCGAAAGAAGAGGATATACCAAGACGCGCGCTCATTACGCATCGCTTCGGTATATGCCACAAGAAAATGACCTTCTACCATCATCGATGCCGGGCCACATACCGTAGGATGATGAACTACGTCTTCAGATACCAGTTGGGTAAGAATATGGAGGTATACGTGGATGACATGATTGTTAAAAGCATGCTGGTACGTAAACATCTGGATGATTTAGAAGAATGCTTTCAGACAATTCGCCATCACAACTTGAGACTAAATCCCACTAAGTGCACCTTCGGTCTAGGGGCTGGCAAGTTTCTGGGTTATCTTGTCAGTCAAAGAGGAATTGAAGCCAATCCAGAGAAGATTCAAGCGATCCTGAGCATGAAGACTCCTCAGTCATTTAAAGATGTTCAACGTCTGACTGGAAGGATTGCAGCTTTAAGGAGGTTCATGTCCAAGTCGGCAGAAAGATGTTTGCCGTTTTTTGATACGTTGAAAGGGCCGAAGAATGCAAAGACGTTCCAATGGACTTCGGAGTGTGAGGATGCCTTTCAGAGCATCAAGTCCTACTTATCTTCGGCGCCTTTGTTGGTGAAGCCCGTTCCTGCTGAACCTCTATATTTGTACTTAGCAGCTAGTTCGTTGGCAGTAGGAGCAATTTTAGTGCGTGAAGTTGGGGGTAAACAGCACCCGGTTTATTATGTGAGCCATGCCCTTCGGGATGCTGAAACAAGGTACCCAAACATTGAAAAATTTGCTTTTGCTTTAATAACTGCTAGTCGAAAGCTTAGGCAATACTTCCAGGGTAGATTGGTAATAATATACACGGATCACCTTTGAAAAGAAAATTATGGGCAAACCCGAGGTATCGGGAGATTAAATTGCGGATGGGCGATGGAGTTGTCCCAATTTTTCATTGAATATCATCCACGAACCGCCATCAAAGGGCAAACCTTGGCTGATTTTGTAGTTGAATGCTCGCTTTCGTCGATGAAGTTGTGGCGTAAAGTCAAGGATCCGACAGAAAGCGATTGCGCTTCTTCAAAGAGAAGCGAGTTCTTGGACGCCAGATGCAGATGGGTCTTCTACTACGGACGCCGCGGGAGCAGGATTATTCGACGAGTCCGGAGGGATTCAAGGTGCAACAGCCATCGATTTCAGCTCAAAGCGACGAAACAACGGTTTAATTTAGTATGAGGCGGTACTCGCAGGTTACGACTAGCGAAGAGTCTTGAAGTGCGTAGAGAGAATAGTCATCTTCAAAGATTCTCGCTTAGTCGTTAAGCAATTCTCAGGGAGTACGGCTCGAGGCCCAAGAATGATCAAGTATTCGCGTAATTGAAAGAACGACTTCAAAGATTTCCAATCCTACGAGTTTCGTGGGGTCGAGCGTAATAACAATTCCATTGTCGATGCACTCTCCAAATTAGCCACTACGGATGTTAACGCTTTGAAGGGTCTCATTTACTTAGAAATTTTACAACATCCTAGTGTTCATCATGAATCGAGAATGTAATGGCTGATCGAACCAATCACCGGTTAATCCCATATCTCGAGTATCCGGCGAGATGGCGCTTTTACCATCTGGATAGATGCTAGCCAAGAAAATCAAGTACAAGAGTGCTAATTTTGTTCGATTGATGGGGATCTGCTCCAAGGGCTTTCTCGCTCCACCATCTTGAAATGTTTGACTCCATCCGAAGTCAATATGCTTCTCCGAGAGGTACATGAAGGCATCTGTGGCGACCATATATGGTCGCTAAGTCATTAGCCTACAAAGTACTTCGTCAGGATACTATCGCCTACCATCTTCAAGGAAGCGAATCGAATACGCCAAGAAGTGCGAAAGTGTCAACTCAATAAATTATACCACATCACCACCGTAAGAGCTATACTCGATCTTATCTCCTATACCCTTCGCTGTCTGGGGGGTTGATATACTGGGTCCGCTACCAAAAGCAAAAGGTCAAGTCAGTTTTGTTATAGTTGCCATCGACTATACGACCAAATGGGTAGAAGCAAAGCCACTTAGGTTAATAACTAAAGAATGCTTGAAATTTTTGAAAGAATCAAGAGTATTTCGCTTCGAATTCCTAAGGTGGTAATATCTTACACAATGGACGCCGGTTTGTGGGATCGAAATTTGAAACATTTTTGAAAGAACTGGGATCCAACACGAAAAGACTTCAAGAGCTCATCCTCACCAAACGAGACAAGTTGAAGTGACCAATGTAACGTCACCGAATGGGATCAAGCGCAGATTAGACGAAACTAAGGCGATGGCCGTAAGAGCTACTTAATGCGTGTTATGGGCTTATCGAACTACTCCGAGGACTACAACGGGATTCACCTTTCGACCGGCTATGGTAATCGATGCCTTAATCCCAGCTTGAAATTGGATCTCCAAGTCTTCGAAAGAGTCAATTCAAAGAGATCTACAATGAAGAAGGGTCAAGGCCAATCTTGATTTGCTTGAAGAAGTCGAGAAACAACCTTTAATCAAATCAAGCAACTTATCGTCAAGAGTGGCCAAGCATTATAATAAGGGGTAAAGTTTCGCAGATTCAAGTAGGGATTTTATCCTCGGAGAAGTCAAGCATCTACACCTCGTAATCTGGGAAAGTCGATGCCAAACCGGGAAGGACCGTATGAAGTCATCAAGTGTCGGGCCGGGACTTATCGGTTGAAGGCATTAGACGGGTCAACAATTAAAAATACTTGCACGCCGCGTGCTTAGAAGTACTTTCAAGAAAAACGATGTCAAGACATCTAAGTCTCAGAAATATTCACGCCATCATCAATAAAAGTTCCTTTTTTTTCTCTCAAACAAATCTTGTCTTCGCGCACGATCGCCAAAGGTGTAAGGAGGTTCGGGGGACTCACGACCATTCGATGGTAGCCTTAATGGCAAATGGACCTTATGGGTTTGTCGTGCCCTTCGTGGTAGGCAAACGCCATCCTTAAGACGTTGTCAGCCCCGCGTGGTAGGCAATTGTCGACATTTAGACCTTGTCGTGCCCTTCGTGGTAGGTAAGCGAAGTGTCATCCTTAAGACGCTGACGAGCCCGTGCGTGGTAAGCGATTGTCACATTTAGACCTTGTCAGTGGTAGCAAGTGTCATCCTTAAGACGCTTGTCGACGTCGACATTTAGACCTTGTCGTGCCCTTCGTGGTAGGCAAGTGTCATCCTTAAGATGTTGTGTCCCCCTGCGTGGTAGGCAATTTGTCGACATTTAAACCTTGTCGCCCCGTGCGTGGTAGGCAATTGTCGACATTTAGACCTTGTCGCCCTTCGTGGCAAGTGTCAAATCCTTAAGACGTTGTCGTGCCCTCGTGGGTAATCGTTATGACATTTAGACCTTGTCAAGCCCTTCGTGGTAGTAGGCGTTGTCCTTTAGATCTTATGCCCTAAGCAAGTGTCATCCTTAAGACGTTGTCGTGCCTTCGTGGTAGGCAATTGTCGACATTTAGACTTTGTCGTGCCCTTCGTGGTAGGCAAATGTTTGTCGGCCCTTTCGTGTAGACAATGTGCGTTCTTTAGACTTCGCCAACAAATTCGTGGTAAATGAATCTTTTGGTTTTGTTAGGCCTTTTGGGTAAACAAATTCCCAATGAAGCAGATATCTGTCTCACACTTCTGGTAATTAAATAAGTATCTCTTTACTTTATTACCTAAATTTTTTCTAAGTGTCGAGTTCTAATGCCTCATTCTTTAACTTCATCTTATCTCGTTATATGACATGCTTAGTTGTTAATTAACAGTTCGAGTTGAGTCCATGAAAGAGTTTGTACATTTTTCCAGTTGAATTAATATTGAAGTATTGGCAGAAAGTGAATGCACCGAAGTCATAAGGGATGAGACCACCTTTCATTAATATTTAATTTGATTACAAAATTAGAAAATTTTTACACAAATCCTATAAATTAAAGAAAGTAAAATAACATAAATTTTCACAAATATTCTTAAATAAAATCCAGGAAAGACCAGAGTATTCACTTCATGCATCATCCTCGCCATCCGAAGAGTCGAGCAAAGTCATCCACGTTAGCTATAATCAACTTCTCCTCGCCACGACTCCTAGAGCTCTCATAGCTTTAGAATATATCTTCATGATCTCTCCATTAATCTCATCCGATGTCCGATACTCTTCACAGATCCGCTCAAGATCATCTGGTCAAAGGAGAGGCCCAAGGTCCCAAGAGCCTCGAAGTTCTCGATTTCTTCTTCAAGCTTCTAACGCTTATTCGGATGACGAGTTTCGCTAGCTCTAGCTTTTGGATCGCTTTAGTCAAAATCTTAGCATCGCCTTTTTACTCTTTGATCTTCTCCATCCTTATTTCGCTCCTCCGAACCAAATCAACGCTTCATCTTGACGATCTCCTCATATCAGGCTTTAGTTGACTTCGCTTTATTCATCGATGTCTTCACATCTCCTTCGCTTTGGGCCAACTCTTTCCGAAGACCTTCATTTGTGTGAAGAACGCCTCACGCTGAGTCCTTTCCCGAGCCGCAGCAGACTTCGTGATGGCATTCTCCTTTTTCATCGCTTCTTCTTCTTGCTTTCAACACTTCGATAGACCTCGACGCAGACGTCCAAACACGAAGATTCGCCACGCATGTCCAACATCATTTGATCGGGCCAATCAGATAAGTATGAAGATAAATACGGAAATTAAAGAGAGAACCATTTACCTTCGCCAGATAGCTCATGCCTTCATAAAGCAAATCCCTCGCTCGAATCGCTCCCAAATCGATGGTCATCGGTTCTCACTTGACGAAAAGCGCCAAACAAATGAAAAGGAAAGTTGGCATTAAATCGAGGCCACATGGTTGAGAGGCCATAGCATCATGTCAAATTCAGAGGTCGATCGCCTTAGAGAGAGAAGGCATGTGTGATCGCGAAGTTCGTGGGCGGATCCAGATATATATTTTCCGGAGAGGAGATCGAACAGATTAGGTTCGTGGATCGGTGAGGGAGCAGAGGATGAACTCGGATGGTCATTCTCGATGGTTGTTTCCTTTTCCTAGATAGAGGCGGGATATAGATTCGGCCGGTTCGCTCATCATCGCACTTGAATTTCCGCTGGGACTATTGGGGAATGTCACCGAAGACGATGGAACCTCGAGCTCCTCGGCGGTCAATGGAGTAATCTTTGTCCTCGCCTTTTTAGCACGGAGGACCTTCGCCCGATCGTGTAGAGGTATGTCAAGGTGCTTCTTAATCGGAACCGATTCGTAAGGTACGAACTAGGGTCGGTTGAAGGGTTTGCTTGTGGAATTGCTTCTAGAATTGGAATCGCTTTTGTTTTGGAATTTCCTGGATCGCTTTGATTTGTTTCCTACCGGGTGGATTTAGATTTCTTGCTCGGCTCTTTTCCTTCGACGAGGTCTCGGAGAGATTCTTCAGAACGATAGGTCCATCATTTTGGGATTCGCTATTCGAGGAGAAACAATGGGTGGATCGGTGACGGGGGATCAAATGGGAGATTTCTTCAATGGAGGCTCTTCACTGCATCCATAATCTCCCCGCCAAAAATCTTCCAACTCTTTACTCAAAGAAGTTGGTTTGATCAAAGACATTCGCAAATAACCATGTATCAAAACCCATGTCACTTAATATCTCAAAAACTGTGGTTACAAAGTTGTTCAAACTTACATTTATGGTCATATAACCAGTGCTTGCTTAGTCGTAAGTGCAAAACTCCATTCCTTCGAGGAATCTTCTTCAAAAATCTGCCATTTCCTTCACACGCTTTTTCGGGATATCTCCAAAGTCGCAGAGATCCGATCGAGATATAGTCCAATCGGAAGAGAAGAGATTTCGTGTCCCGTAACAAAAACCATTTTTCGTGCAACCCTCGTTGCTTGAAGGGGTATCCATCGTGGGTCTCTTCTCAAATCAAGGCGTTGGGTCGAGGAGACTGCTTACTCAACATTTTGAAACCTCGTTCTCGAGATCTACCTACCGAGAAGAGGGTGAAGAAGATGTCGACGGAGGAGGAATCCTAGTTCGTGATGTAAGGCAATGAATGCCGTAATGTGGATATAGGAATTAGGAACCAACTGGGCAAAACCCACTCCTATAAACCCTGGGGAGGGTAACGACGAAGGCATGGAGGGGTAAAGCGAATTCCTTTTCAAGAAAAAGTAACTCAAGATAATGACCCAACCATCCTGGCCGATGGTACACGCGTTCTTCTGGAGCGGGAGCCCTTATTGCGTATATATCCTAATCGATAATGAGTCCCGGAGGATACGATCTCGACTTCCGTAATAGCGAGGAGGGTATTGGCACGAGGAAACTGCTCCCCATCCTTAAAGAAGCCGGAGGTGTGGCGCAGAGAAGGATCGAGGGCGGATTCTTCCCCACGGTTGCACGTGATCGATTTGAACTCGAACCCTCTTGATTAGGGTTTGGATTAGGGGAAACGGCGTTAACGGGAGTCACGCGAAGGGGAGAATTTTGGTTAGAGTTCACAGTCACCATTGTTGAGATTTCGTAAAACAGAGAAGGAAGTTCTGGGAAGAAGAAGAAAGCTCAAAGGTTCAAAGTTCAAACTAGCAGGTAAAACTGCCAAAATTGGTAAAGTTCACCTTTTATGCTGACGGTTACACGAGTTACGAAGGCGGCACATTTAATTTCTGGCAATGATGAGAATTCGAATGGGAAGCGTCCGGATCAATCCTTAAATATTTTATCAGATTGGGCTTCTCGGTTGGATTTCCGGTTTTTAGACCATCTTTTCGAATTTCAACCCTTTATTGATTGGGCCTTTTACTCTGGACATTCAGCCATCCCATATCTCATCTTATAGACCAAATTGGGTATGTCTCAATTACTTCCTGTTATTGGCATTTAGTAAATTCTAATATCATGGACCATTTATAGTTTTCTATTAAACATTCTGTTCAACAAAAAACTAGGGGGCAATGTCAATTCATGATATTTCCCTCTTTAATGAGAGTAAATTAGGCTTACTTATTTAATTAATCTATCGGGCCTTCATTATTGAACCTCGAAAGTCTCCGGACCTAGTCACCATATTACTTATTTAACCAATAAAACCGGTTGGTTCATCAGACTAACCCATTGGATCATTTAATATCTATTACTTTGACTTACAATGATGAAAAAAAGCATGATGGTTGACTAAGACACCGCCACGCATTAATGTGAATGGGATTATAACCAACCGGCCAAGAAAACAAAGACTCCAAAAGTAGTGGGTATACAGACACTCGATCTACAGAATCCATCATATCGTAATGTCAGGTCGGGTAGGTGGGTGGCACGAAACCCAAAGAGAGTACAACCTATCAACTAAGTCTTCACAAATGTGCACGCTCATATTCATATTCACACACGAACAACAGAGGATTATTATCACTCTCAATACACTAGACATTACACCCTCCATCATTAACCTTGTGAACACGTTATCTCGACTCTCACGCTCGAGCTATCTCCCCGACGGTCCGGTAGTCGAAACTTGCATGGTGTTTATCGTGTTTACCGTCGGCAGGATCGTATGCGTTTTACGTGATTGGGACGTTGGAGAAGATCTTGGCGTTAACATTGGGCGCTAGAAGGAGGTGAGTTCTAGTGTCCTCGAGTATTTTCAATCACGGTATCGTGTTTGTTTCTACGCCGATATTCATGTGAAGAGTAGAACACCTACACTCAAGGGCGCCCCGATGGCTATCGGTGAATCAAGACACGAGTGTCGCGCCAAAGATCGTTTAGGACTGCGATAAGTGTTCACTCTGTAGACAGTGATTCAAACGTTCACATGAAGATTCTCGGTACCAAGGTCAGTAAAAAGCTAAGCGTAAGCTAGTTTTCACTGCGAGAAAAAGTGTCCGGCCGTGGTGGGAAGCGAGTGAAGGCACCTCGCTTTAGAACTCCGATGCAAGAGATGACCCGAGCGAAAAGGCCTCTCGATTGGCTAAGATGGCAGATGAAGCAGATAGAGCTATAGAGGTACTTGTGAAGCAGCGACAAAATATAGCTGAGCAGATGGCTCGAATAGCAGAGTTAAGGGATGAGTAGTTCAGTTATGTTCAGTCCGAAGAGAGAGGGCATCGGAGTGGTAAGGAACCTGCTCATTCAGGACGTGAGTCTCGGGGCCAAACCCGAGAAAGAAGAAGATCTCGAAGCCCTACTCCTCAAAGATCGAAGAGGGCACAATCACCCTGTCGATTCTAAGGGACAAGGTCGAAGCGAACGAAGAGGTCGATCCAGAGATCGCACTCCTGAGCATACAAAGAAGGCACTTGTTGTTGCACATTCTCACCATAAATACCGAGTTCGAGAGACGAAGTATATCTAGAGGTCATACTCCCGAGAGTCTATCGAGGGTACACCACCCCGTGGACGCTTGCGTCATCTAAAAAAATCTATCTAAAGTTGGAGGTTCATTGTAAAAGCCGATTCGCTTTCGTAAAAAGTCATCACCGAAAAAACATCATCTCAACGGAAGGTGTGGAGTATCTGGTTAAAAAATTAAAGGAACTTCGAAAGCAGCTTGCCGAAGTACAAAAAACGAAAGATACTTCGGGAAAAAAGGCATCCCCTTTTTCCGCAGAGATTCTAAAAGAGAAAGCTGACCCCACCAAGAAGTTGCCTCACATGAAAAGTTATGATGGATCGGGGGATCCCTACGACCCATGATCGAGCGTTCGATCGACCGATGGATTATTATGACTTTAGCGATCTTTGCTAAGTGTCATACTTTTGTCACAAATTCGTAAAGGATGCGGCGTGGATGGGGACTTTGCCCTCGGATTCAATTTCATCTTGGCGTATATATGCGATAAATTTCATGTTAAGCCGGAAGCAATAAAGAAGGGGAAAACCAACTGGTTCGTTGGCTCAGTTTAACAAGATTCGAATGAGTCTTTGGGCGATATGTGAAGCGGTTCGCGTGAAGCGATCGGCCAAGTGATGCAGACTGAACGATCTACAAGTCGTTGGATGCTTTGAATGGGTTAAATTTGGTTAAATCATAGAAGTTAGTGAAGAAGTTAATGTTTCACCACCCGAAGAGTCTCGCTGAAGCCTTCGACAAAGCTGAAGGCTATATCGTGGTGGAGGAAGCCGTGAAACGACCTCAAACGTCCTTCTTCGGGCCGAAGCAAGGAGACAGACGGGACAAACCGATGGGGACCGTAAGAATAATGAAGGGAATAAAGACCGCTATGAAGGCGGGTCAAGAAATACAACAATTGGAGATAAGGTGGAGGACGTTAATCCGCATCCCCCCCAGAGAGAGTGAATAGACGTACACAAAGACTCAACACAACACGGTCATTATCTTGGATCGATTAAGAATCAACCTATCTTCGAGCCACCTCGAGATAACATTAAGCTGGAAAAGGGAATTCTCGTAAGTATTGTGATTACCATCAAGCTTGGTCACGATACTGAACGATCGTGTGCTAGTTTGAAAGATTTCATTGAAAGAAAGGTGAAAGGAGCTTTAGTCCAAGATGTGGTCGCCAGAACTAATCGCCAGCAGGACGGAGGACCTATTCCTGACTCAACCCGGCTTCAAAGAAGCGTTGCCGCCCAAGGGCGACTGCAAGGCATGTGATAGATGTCATCACTAGGGTACTTCTTGCAAACTTGTTGGAAAAAAGCCAGAAGTCACTTGGATTCGATTACGTATGGGTGGTACCTACCTCCGAAGACCGATAGACCTTATCCGAAAGTACGGTAATCTTCTTTATTGATGAGGATTATCCTTCGAAAACCATCGAACCGCATGAGGATCATTGGTGCTTGATGCGCAAGTGGGTTTCGGTGGATATGGCGAATGATGGTAGATAATGGGTCTTCAGTAGATATTCTCAGATGCCCACGCTTATCGGAGGATGCACCTGAGCAGGCGGAAGATGGAGATAAAGCGGGGAGGCTCTTTTATGCGGTTTAAGTAACGATCCGGTCAAGTGGTATTGGAACCATTGAACTACTAGGTCATCTTCTAACGGCCCCTCGGCGGTAGAAATTATTTGCAAATTTTATGTTGTGCGTATAGATTCCGCCTCTCAAATTGGTAAAGTTCACCTTTTATCTTGTGATTTACCACGAGTTCTGAAACGACACATTTAATTTCTGGCAATGATGAGAATTTGAATGGCAAGCGTCCGGATCAATCCTTAAATATTTTATCAGATTGGGCTTCTCGGTTGGATTTCCGGTTTTTAGACCATCTTTTCCAATTTCAACCCTTTATTGACTGAACCTTTTACTCTGGACATTCAGCCATCCCCTATCTCATCTTATGGACCAAATTGGGTATGTCTCAATTACTTCCTGTTATGGGCCTTTAGTAAATTCTAATATCATGGACCATTTATAGTTTTCTATTAAACATTCTGTTCAACAAAAAACTAGGGGGCAATGTTGGATCATGATATTTCCCCTCTTTGGGCTGAGTAAATTGGGTTTACTTATTTAATTAATCTATTGGGCCTTCATTATTGAACCTTGAAAATCTCTGGGCCTAGTCACCATATTACTTCTATTTAACCCTATAAGACCGGGTTGGTTCATTGGACTAACCCATTGGATCATTTAATATCTATTACTTTGACTTACAATGATGAAAAAGCATGACAGTTGACTAAGACACCTGTCATGCATTAATGTGGATGAGATTATAGCCGGCCAAGATAAAAAAAGATTACCAAAAGTAGTGGGTATACAACACTCGATCGGCGAGAATGGGGTCATGTCGGTAGAGGTAGTGGGTGGCACGGTAAACCGGGCAAAGAGAGTACAACCTATCAACTAAGTCTTCACAAACAGGTACGTTCATATTCATATTCACACACACAGACAACGGAGGATTATTATCACTCTCAATACACTAGACATTACACCGACGGTCCGGCCGTCAAGCTTGCGGTGTTTATCGTGTTTACTGTGCAGAATCAGGGCGTCTTACGTGATTGGGACGTCGGAAAAGATCTTGGCGTTAACGGTTGTTTATATGATTTTTAACTTAAATTGCCAGGTCTGCTCTCAATTCTGTACAGATTAGGAGATAACTAATATACTTTTCTAACAATTGAGAACACAATTAATGTTAAAAGGATTGCAATTTTTTTATTTTAAAAAATTATATCAACTACGTACTCCTAATTTCAGCAAATCAAATCAACTCTTCTATTGGTTGGAAAACAGAGACAAAGAAACATACTATAAACGAATCGCATGGCCTAACGATGAACAAACCAACGTACGCTCAAATTTAAAAACCCACAAAAGTTGCAAAAGAAACCCACAAATCTAAAGACCAAAATAATCGAGAAAATTATTATCATCACGGGTAATTTCTCACCTCAATAAAATGGGGACGAAGATCATGAACAAGAGCACGAATCTTGATATAGGCAGAATCGCGGATGTCAACATCTGTTAACTTTCTCTTCCTTTGGTTCTTCTTCTTCTTGTTTTTTTGTGGAGGAAGAAGTGAAAATGGGTGGGGATGTGTTGGGTCTGGTTGAGCTATGTTTGAACTTGGATGATGACGAGGAGGAGACATTGATTTTGAGGTTTCAACAGTAATAAACTTTGTTTCTCTCATCGACCAATGGGCTAATAATGATTGGCAAAAGGTTTTATACAATAATAGAACTGCGTAACAGTTCGATAAAATTCGAATAAATCTGAATATGAATAAAAAAAATTATTAGATAACTAATATATATTAACATAATTTTATTATTTTATCCATTTAAAAAAATTTAAAGTCGTTGTAAATTTATTTAATATTATTTAATATAATAGTTAATATTTTTTTATAATTTTAAAAAAAATTTATTTTACTTTACTTTATTCGTTCAATAATTCAAAAAAAAAAATCTGAGTTAATGATTCGCATTTAATTTTTTCAAAAACAAACACACTTAATGGCTGATTGATTCATCCATTCACATATATTTAGTCATAAATAAACAAAGGGTAAATTTGTTAGTTGCACCGTTCCAAAAATATAAATTTTAATTTAATTTTTAAGGTCAAATAATAATATATTGAATTTCAAAATTAGTATAACTTATAAAAATTTATAATAAAATAATTTTTATAATTAATAATTTTTGTTATACATTATATAATTATAATAATTGTATCAAATATTAAAATACATTCATATCAATTTGAAGTTTAATATCTTATCGTTTGAATTTTAAAAAATTAAATTATACCTCTAATTTTGGAATACAAGAATACTAAGATTCTTCATAAAATAAAATTAATTCTTTCAATTTTGACCTTTTAAGTCAAATTGACTATTTTTAAATTAATAATTAAGCATATATAAATATATTTCTAAAATTATAAAAATTTGGGTTAGTAATAAATTGTATATACTTTCTTTTGGTTATAATATCTTCACCTATATTTTAGTAAAAATAGTAAAAAAATTAGTTTTAAAAATGATCAATTTGACTTTAAAAAATCAAAACTAAACCATTAATTTGGGACGGAGAGAGTATTTTTTTTAGGGGTAAATTTTTAAGTGTGACGTTAGGGGGGTCTCAAATTTTTAATTTCAAAAAGTGTCTTAAATATCATTATAACATTGGTGGGAGTAGATATAATTGACTATGTCATGAATTATTATTAAAATATTTTATGTTGTCATTTTATACCCATTTGAGACAAAATTTAAGGCCTTAGAATTATTTAATTTTTAATTTAAAAAATATTTCAAACGTGTGTTATCATATTGATTAAATAATTTTTTTTATTAGTTACGCAATAAAATATTATTAAAATATTTTAATACCACATCATTCACCATGCATTTGAGATTAAAATTTTGAAAATCCCAACTCTAAACATAAATTGTATAAGGATGGTCGGTATAACTAACATTTATATTATTTTAAGCAACATGTTATGTTGGTAAATTAAAAGAAAATTAGGATTTCAAATTCAATCTAATTAATTAAACATTTTTATCATCGTAAATAATAATTACATAATCGCTCACTACAATTAAAATTGATTTCAAATTCGATATAATTAATTAGACAATTTTATCAACGTAAATAATAATTACATAATCTCCCACTACACTTAAAATTTATTTGTTTTTTTTCCTAAGTTTATCTATAAATACACAAGGATCCACAAAATTAGATAATGGAAAAGACTAATTTTGTGAATCATTGTGTATTTATTATCATTTCTTTCATAATCACCATTCAACTCGACAATATAAGAGGGCGATTAGAAATAAACAGGATATTCATTTAGGGACAGGGCTGACACACCGGACCATTAGGACGAACTGATTCAATTCATATATATATATATATACTAAAGAATGATGCTCGTTTTCTTACGGACATTACGAATTCAGTAAAATTTATCCTGAATTTTGAATGGCCAAAATAATTTATTTAGACGGCCCAAATGGTGGGATTTATCTCATTAAGTCGAGGGTTCGAATTTTGTGACACAACAAAGTGTGTCAGTGTGTCAATATAACAAAATAAAAATAATAAAATAATTAGTGTGGCTGTAACTGTTATACTTTCGAATCGAAGAATAGTGTCATATTATGACAGTTTCAATAATAATAATAATAATAATAATAATAAAAGAAAAATAAAAAATAAAAAAAGAGTTACAACGGCACCAACGTTATTATACATGCAGTGTGGAACTCAAAAGACATTCTTTTTATCATTAATAATGAGAAATTTATTTGAATTTTTATTCTTTTTATTTGATATAATAAATTATATTTTGGATACACTAATTTTAATTAAACTTGATACAATAATAAATAAACTGTCATAATAGCTCAATCTTAATAATCTCATTGGCACAATACTAGACTAGTCTTGACCAATCCGTTTTTCAGTAAAAGCTTTTCTCTATCTAACATCATCGTATCATAATACCGGAAGAAAATTTTGATTATTATTATATGAAAAGGTTGGTTGTTTATTACTGGTAAGAAAATATATATTAATTCCAAATAAAATATTCTGGGTATTTAAAAAAGAGGTAAACTTGCAGGAAAGCGCACAAACATCCACTGTTTCTCATACGAGACCAGATGCCCCCATCCAATTTCACCAAGCAATGAGAGTTTTAATTCATAAAACTTCTTCTTTGGAGGTTCACCACCATCTTGAATTATCTCATTTAACACCTGATCGATCAATATGTCAGTCAGTCAGTCGGTCAGCCACGGAATAATAATAACTGAACAGACAGAGCACAATAGTACGTACCTTCAGTGCAGTACCAAGCCTTCCATTTCGTCGCTCACGTGACACCAAGAGAGTGCCATATTTTGAGTTTTTCAATTCCACCCATTTTTTTATTTCTTTGAAGTTCTCTTCAAACGGATCTAGCTGGACATCAGAGTCCGAAGCAGATTTTGGACCTTCAGTTGCAGCCAGCTCTGAAGACTTATCACCCTGCTTTAGTAATCAGAGCAAAGAAAAGTTATACACCAGCAGTAACAGCAACACAATGCCTACTTAGTTGAGGCCAGAACACATCAGTTAACTTAGAAAGAAAAATAAACGTGAGAGATGCTGGACATTCAACTCAAAAAATTGTGTACATTATTATGCATCTCTCACATCAGCATGGCAGCACGGTAAATAATTTTAGATAAAAAGAGGCACGCTCTATAATGTCGTCCAACAGCATACTAGAATCTACATTGGGATTATACTAATAATTTGATTCTGTTGATCAGCAAGGAAACCTATTCATAATAAGATATATCACTGGCATTACAACTATTAGATTTTTGGGGGCATGCGAAACATGCAACACTTGAAACACATATGTTGGAACATTTCTGCACAAATTCAAGTGGTACAGTTACTAATTTAAAAAGTACAAGTGCTAAAAGTTTAACTATCCAAGAGAGTTGAGGCTTCATTTGTTTGTGGGGTTTACAGGTGGAAAGTAAAGGGAAATGAAAGGAATTTGTTCTTCCTTACTTTCAATAACAGGAGAAACATAACACAAAATGAGTGTCAAAACTTAACATGTCAATTTCTTTACTTCCAAATTAATTTTAACCTCCTGCAAATACCCACCCTTTTGTTGGGGATTCTGGATTTATTTCAAGCATGCAAAAAACCTACTTAAACATTAATTACCAATATATTTTATTTTATTTTCTCAGTATATTAGTATATCGGCAACTATTAACAATATATACATTTTTCACAGCAGGGAGGGGTTACAAGTTTTCCCCCTCCCTTTGGTTTGTGCCAGTGTATCAAAACTTATCCACATCTCCTTCTAACTCAGAGGCACACAACAATTAATAAGTAATCTATTCAAGAAGATGCTAATCGGGGTGGGGAACAACAAAAGAGTAACAAGTTCTTCTTATGTAAAAATACTTCTCTATACCTGATGACCTGCTTCATTATATATTTCTGATAATGGATGCAAGTATTAGGATGATGCACAAACTTCTTCCTCAAGTCTTGGATAAAGCAGACAACTTTTTTGTTTTTTCAATTCTGGACTCGGAGTTAGGCTGGTCTCACCCAGTTAGATTAACAGATATGTATGTGGAGAAAAACATTTAAGATTAGAGCCTAAAATTTTATGCAGGGAAGACACTAGGATGAGAGCCTGATGATTTCTTGTTGGTCTGCGTAGCCATCATAACTGTAAAGTGCAATTTTGCACAAAAATTGCATAGCACAACATTAACCCATGGTGAAGGTACGCAGGTTCATCTATTTGCACCTTCAATTTAAAAAGCATGGATGCAGGACGAGGCCACCCAACTTTTGGACCAGTATAAGAGGCTTAGGAAGCCTATACTCCACCCAAGTGGGTTTGGATATAAGAGGCTTTGAAAGCCTATACCAAGTAGTAGGTTATTCTAGTAGTTTAATTAAAGTAGATGATTATTAGTATTTTGTTTCCTTATTTTGTTTGGCTTGATTACTCTCCAAGAATTAGGTTTTATTAATTTTCTAAATAAACTCATGTAATTCATCACTCCTCAATTTGAAATTGATTATTTGATTATTATAATTTTAATATTTTATTACTTTGTTATGTTTCTTCTTATTCTCTCCAATTCTTAAAAAAATTCTTTCCCATCTTTAAACCCTATTCTAAACCTAACCCGTTACCCATTAACCACCATTAGCTTCATCGGTCCCCAGGCTATAAGCCATTTTTGTCAGCATCTAAATGCATTAGACATCTAGGCGCAATGGCTTCTATACAAGAATCCACCATCATTCTTTCAACATCATAGAGACGCGACAAATGTGCAATTTTCACTTCATCACATTCGAATTTAAGAACAGATCAATGCATTTAAACAAAATCGTAAGGTCATACTTTCACACGTTGAATCTCCAGTAAAGCTAATCCTTTCTGGTATAATGCTTCAGCTAACTGGTCAAGTGTGGTCTCCATCTTCTTCTTTATTTTCTATCAACAACGAGAGACATGGCACAAAATATGAATCAGAATTTCCATTATTCTGTAACATAACAACAAAAGCAATAAACATGTCAAAATAACCACCAAAAGGGAAAATGAGGAGAACCCTTGCAAATGCCTTAATCAAGATCTAACATTTCTTGTATCACAACGGGGAATTGAAATCCATGCCCCAGTAATAATGTTTCATGAGATCATTGGATGAGAAGAAAGTAACTGGAAACTAGAAAACACACCTCAGCTCCCTCATCGTCAGGATCACTTTTGAGGGAAAAATATCTTACTAATTCATCTCTGTCGATGCTATTGACTACCTCATCAGCAGCATCTATAATCTGCAAAGTCAAACGTTCTTAAGAGGAACCATAGCTGCGTGATATGAATAGTAGTAATTGTAGTTGTAGTGCTGAAATAGTAGCAGAACTAGAAATAGTAGTAAATATAGTTTGCTAGATCACAACTAAAGAGAAGCATCCTTCACCTCATAGAAGCATTTAACAGAGAAAAGTAGTTTATCATATACTTAAAGCTTCATAACTTTCTATTTTGATTTATAACCCAGATGAACGGTTCACTGTTAGCATTTCAACATCTTTTTCTGTTTCCTTCTTTTTTGGCAGAATGATGGCTATAAAAGGGAACAAAAAAATTGCATTTTGCTGCTGTTCTGTTAGTTTCACAACTGCAGCCTCTGGTAATGGGATCTAGTTTCTCTACTGGCACAGAGGTTAACTACATTGGGACCACAACGCTAATAGATGGGAAATTGGAGGAGAAAGAATAAGTAAATTCCATTTATACCCTTGTAGTTGGCTCATTTATAAAACATGAGCCCCATAAAATTATGACAAAGTATGGGACCTTATGGTCTTTTCTCCATATTATATCTTTCACTTTTGTACTTGGACAAAAAAAATTAGAACTTAAGACATTCTTTGGAGGACGGAGGGAGCACATGTTTTCAAATGCTCACATAAAATAGATCACTAATTTACAAATCAACTAGATACAATGGGCATCTGGACCAACTAGATGTTTGAATTAAAAGTTACCTTTTCATAGTGGTGAATCTTATCTTCCACATTATCCTCAGATAGCAAACCCTCCAGTATTTTGGCAAGAAGTGGAGTGTATTTGGGGTACTCTGACTGCCAAGAAATAGATGATGATACACAACACATTCATTTTTTGAAATAAAAGAATGAACAATTTCTCCAACAAGTCAAATAAATTTTACACTTAGTGACAGATGAACTCTAATAAAGCAGACAGTTTTAAAGAGCTCAACCAAATCAAAAATGACCAGCAAGTCAAATAAGATCAACAAACATACTGGTCCCCTTTTTCAGTTTATCTGAGACGGGAATAAGGTGTATATAAACTTCTAAAATAAGGAAAGGAAATTGAAGATGCTCGATTTAAGGACAACAATCAGAGACTATTACTAAAGGGATTGAGATTAAGCATCTAAGAAAAGCATTAATTTTTTCAAGAGATTAATTAATTAAAACAATGTAGTTGCTCCAGTTACACCACTACATATCTATATATATAGTTTTTTTCTTTCCACCTTTTTTGTTTAAGTAATAATATATTCATAAGCGGCTAAAAGGCGTGAAGTCAAAGTAAAGGAATAAGAGCATTTACAACAGTTTCTCTAATAAACTCTCTATCCCAAGCTTTGAAGAATACATCAACAAATCATTATCCAACAGTTTCTTTATCCTTATTTAACTATCTATTCCCAGCTTTGAAGAATACATCAACAAATCATTATCTAATAGTTTTTTTATCCTTATTTAACTCTCTATTTTAATCTCTATATAGGATTTTAATCATCAGGATATAGGATTTTAATCATCAGGGTGAGAGAGTCAAAAACCGTTCTCTATGTATGCAAAATGACATTTCACACCCTCATTTATGTGGACACATCAGCTTTAAAAAGGGTTAAAGGAATTCAAAATATACGGAAACCCCAGCAGACGCCCATTACCAAATTAAAGGAAACACACATTGGTTCACAATCATAAGAATCCCCTGAAAATGCATTACAGATTCAAATAAATTGAAAGTTCAAATACAACAAACCAACAATACCCAAAATTAAGAAATAGTAAGTTGGTCGGAGAACCCATTGAAGCCGGAGCAATACCCAACTTCCTCGCCGTCGAAAAAAATAATTAGGCTCCGCAAAACCCAACCTCAAATTTTAACTTTTAAATTTCAAATTTATTATTTAAGGAATCAGTATAAGGAATATGTTGAGTACATAATGAAAATTTTGAATCCCTATGCTGCAGAATGACTAGGGATAGAGATAAGTATTGTGAATGCTCTAAGAACTGTATAAAGGTAAAAGAATAGGCAATCACTAATCTCATCATAACCCTTTATCTAAAAAATAAAATAAAAAATAAAAAGTATGTCATCTTACAACCTGGTCATGCACCTCTAAATATGATAGCAACAACATAAGTTCTACCTTAAGTGAGGAGGATAGTTTCTTCCATTCTGAGCTTTCCTCATCAGTGCCTTGGTTTAGGCTTGCAAGAACCTTTATCTTAGCATCCCGCACCTGATTGACCAGATAATACTAGCATTAGAAAAATACTAGGATTTTGATGATTAAAATTTTTCATATCTTCAAAGGATTGGAAAGACACTGATAGATTAACAGTGGAATCCATTAGTTGAGTAATGCAACAACAGCACAAAAAAAATATCATCAAAAGGAGTACAGGAATTCAATTTAGTACCTCTGATTCCATAAAACAAATGACCAATAACACATGTATCTTGTAGTTTTTCTGTTATTCAAATTTTATATCTAGTAGTTTCTTTTGTTGTCTAGTACAACTACTAAGATAGAAAATCAAGATTTTTATCACACTTCATCTGTCTATATCCACTACAATCGTAACATCAGTTAGCTTGGACGAAGGACATTTAGTACCTCTGGTTCTGTAAAACAAAATGACAAACAACAAATGTATCTAGTAATTTTTTACACGTACTGAACATGCAAGTGCCGCTACTGCTCAAATTTCAATCCCTGCTATATGAATTTCCAGAATTTAAAGTGCTCTCCCTCCACTTATAACCTTCCTCCGGGGGAGGTTGAACAGGCAAATGGGTTTTTGTTTAGTGGGTCCTGCAATATGTCTATGAACTTAATAGCCAATATCGCATTAGACCATGTCCTACAAAGATGTGTGAATCCAGTAAGCAGGAGACTGGGTTGCCAGCACAGAATTTTATTCAAAGAAATTAGAAAAAAGAATTCTACATGATTATTACCCCTATAATGTCAAGAGCCAAATTCGATGAACAAAGGAAAAAAAATTATGGTTATAGGGTCTAATTTTCAAACATGGTCGGTTTTCTGTTTCATCTCACTGTCAGAAGTCCAGAACTTTGACAGAAATGGTATACACCTTCTATCCCGCAAAGACTAGCTTAATTTGACTTTTTTGGTCTAATTGACCCATTTTAGAATCCTTAATTAAGCAAATTTATTTGTATTTTTAAATTTTCATGAATTAGATGTTGTAGTAAATTAAACGAAGCTTTTTATGGTTATAATCTCTTTATCTATATTTAAAGGAAAATGTGATAAATTTTGATTCTAATATTGATCAATTTGACTTCAAAATTCAAACTAAACTAGTCTTTGCGGAATGGAGGGAGTATTAGGAAACATAGAGGAAACTCAAACTAGAATGGAAAGGGAAACTAATTTTCCTAACTTTTCCAATTTTTTGATTTACATACCGGCACTTTGGTGAACCACCACTTTCAAGTAGGAAACTAGGAAGTTAGCAAAAAAAATAAATAGGAAACGTGAAAAACGTCATTTGCTTCATCTTGGTTATGAGGGAAAAGTACCAATGAAATTTGTGATTTTTTTTAAAGATAACTTCTCTGACTATTAAAAAACCATACTACTACTTGTCAAAAAGTCAGAAAATATGAGTAAAGGACGTTATTTTAATAGAACCCCTTCAACCATTCTCTTTCTACTTTTGATGACCTTACTTTCTTGCAAAAAAAGGTGATGTTTTTTGAAGAATATTGATGTGGGACAGATTTTAGATGAAGAATTAACGGAAAATAAACTAGGAACCAATAAGATCTCTCAAGTGTATCAACTCCAAGATGGATAAAATACCACTACGGTAGGATACCTCTACGCTATGAATAAAATAATCAACTTCAATATCAATATTTTGTAATCTAAATAACTTGTGAGGATTACATTATTTAAAGAGACTCGAACCCTAATTTTACTTGGGGAATAATAAAATACTAAACAACTAAAATACCTTTATTAATAATTTCTAATCACTAATTAATATCCTAAATCCCTACTAATAAATAAAATACATAAATCACATCAACTACTTTTATATTAAACATAATAAAACTCCAAATAATAAATATAAAAAATCTCTTCTTTGTTCTTAACTTGGAGTCCTCATCACATATGCATACCTAACTTCTCAATACTAAACAAGTAGATGTGAAATAGAATAATTAAACATATGGAAAATATAATAGATCCAATATTTTACATGTATCTCTACAAAGTGATTCTAATAATGCAATCTTTAACAACTTTTTATTTCCATATTACTGTTTTAATAATTCTATTCCATAATACTGTAAATAATAAACCAAAAACTGTGGATTTTGGGTTTAGCAAAACCAAGATATAGACAAGTGTTACCAGAAAACTTGTTTTTTAATATGAATGTTCAAAACATGGAAAACTTTTGTTCCGAAACATTAAATTTAACGATCCAGAACTTATTTTTCTATTTAATAACAAGGGACTAATTACAAATATATTTTATGATTTTGTAAAAGAGGGGTATCTTTATATAGTCACTAGGCCTTATAAATGGCTAGAATCAAATTTAATGGAAGAGGAAGATCTCATATCTACAACATTACTCCAAAATATCAACTACTGACACCAAGGGAACAACTTGTGGGTGTCCAGTAAGGGTAACGTGGTGTAGCCTCTTGAAAATGTGCATGTTGCGACACTACCTTAACCAGATTTAACTATATATTTAAGAAAGTTATTCTAGCGTACCATGTTCAAATAAACATATTTCGCACCAAAATTACCTAAAGAAACCTACATCTACCGTACTCATACCATGGCATGTCAAGTTTTCCACTCGTCTTCGTTCCACATATTGTATCGAACCGCAATTCGGTAACATTGATATAGACAAAAATTAGAATGTAAATTTTCTAAATTCCTCAATACCTCCTCTTCTAAACGTTCAGACACACTTTTTGTACATGTTGTTGTAGAACTTTTTCCTTTGTCATCCTCAGGCTGTAAACAGAAAATATACTATTTAAGAAAGTACAAATTCAAATAAACAGTAAACAAGAAAACAGTCGGTCAAGCTAACAGATAAACTAGTGTATTATGGACCATTAGATGACATGTTTGACAAGAGGTAGTTATGTAAGACATCAAAGTGCAAACCTTAGTTGGTGGCACATTGTAAGAGATCATATAAGATACGGGGCTATTTTCTGGATTATTCCCCTCATCCTGAACCCCAAAGGAAAGCTTTCCATAAGATATTGCCCCTAGCAGTACAGATCCTTCAGGAGAGTTCTGCAGTAAATCAAGCACCATGAAGATCAAACTTGTTTCCCATCACCTCAACATACCATTCTCATGAAAAATAAGAAAAACTAATTTAAAGAAATGAAGGACTTAAGTAACACCTTAGGGAGCTTGTCTTTGGGTGGAGGGCCGACATAAAATGCTTCTTTCTCTCTAACATAGGAGATATATTAAATTTAGTATATATGGATATATATATATATATATATATATAATGATAATATTTGAACCAAAAGAAGGAAAACAACAACTAAGTAATAAGGAATGAGCATACCCTGGAACTAAAACTGAGGATTTAAAGCTGCCATTACCCATCACTGGGCCATCTGGTTGGTCATAAAAGTTCAATGGAATGACTTCCTGAGTTAGAAAATAATTAAATTTAAGAGAGCAATCAAAAAATGATCCAAAAAGTATTTGAGTAAATGATCAAAAAATTAACAGGAAACAGAAGAGGGGTAGGGCCCGTATGGTTTTTCTTCTGACAGGTTATGCAAGTCTATACTTTCATTTGACAAGGTAGTGCATCAAATGTCATATGAAAACAGTCAAATATCATCATCAGGTGGCAGAATATTTAACTAGGCAGAAGCAAGGTTTATTCAGGGAGCCAGTAATGAGTAATCGGATTTAAAGCTTATAACAAAATTTATTCTAGTAATGTTGAATTAAATGTAGGAATCAATCGCAAACAATATCAAATAGGGCTGCAGTAATTCTTAATAAATCATCACAAGAATCTTATGGACCACTACCTTCTCCTCTAGACTTCTTTCAATGAACAAAACTAATTGCTTCATTTTCTCCAAGTACTGCACATTATCGTGCCTACAATACGATAAGAAACACAATATTAGCAGCATAAAGTTGAAATATCAATAGTTTTAGATGGTTTGATGGTTGTCCTAGAAACTAGGTTTTAAAAAATAGGTCCAGTTTATTTATTATTAGACTGCGTGTGTATATTTAAAGCCTAAACAAGGTGGTTTTATGGAGCAAAGTACTCATTGCTGAGATATTCTGGCTCAATATCAAAAGCATCTGGGTCACTTCATTCAGGATACGTACGAGAGCTACAGGATGTAGGGTATTTCCAAGATATAACCATCAGTCAAAGTAGAAAATGATGTGGTAATACCAGAACTCGTAAACAAAAGTGAGCGTCAAAATCTTGAGCAAGGGGAAGCTTATCCACGTTTTTTAATTACTTTGTGTCAACTTGAAAAGAAAGTATCATACCTCAAATATAATTGCAACGTGTAGTCACCTTTGGGAAGTTTTGTAGACTTTGGATAAACATCACCAATTCCATATACGCGCTAAATTTGAAAAAGGGAAAAGAAAAATTAGAGGGAAGCACCAGAGTTAAACAGAAAATAACATGAAATCCAAAACCTTACTTAGTAACATCAGAAGCCTATGATTCAACAAAAGTTTGTTTACTTCTAGCACTTCCAAACTGAACTTACTTTAATGTCAATGTTTTCTTCAACCCTCAAGAATTGAAAGGCAAAAAAAAAAAACTTGGACATATCCTCCAAGGCATATAATCCAGCTATCATACACAGATTTTGAAATGAGAAAATAGCAATCCAGAAAATAGTGTTTAAGGTCACGTCTAAAAGTGAATTCACCGAGTGCTAAAGCATTTTAAGTTCTGATAATATACAAAGGCAGAACCATTTATGTTCCACTTTCAAATACTATGTTATTGTAACTTGTAATATTAAATATATATATATATATATATATATATATATATTGCATATGGTATGTTAATGCATACCACTCTTTTTACTTCTACTATATTTAGCCTTTTAAGATGCATATGAATCCGATAAAAAAATAATGGGAAAAAGTATAACTTATGGCAATAATCAAAGAAAAGAACAAGATCATTACCAAATATAACATTAGCAAATTAAACTCAACAAAATAAAAACAGCAGTAATTACTTCTAAATGATATATGACTTTATCTGTATCAAGTAAAAAGAAGAGCGTAAATATAACAAGCACTCGAGAGCCTTGAAGTACCTAATCAAGAAATAAATGAGATACCTTATTTGAATCTGAGATCATATAAAACTGAGACTCAAATTTATTATCATAGATCCGATTATTAAGCAAGGGAATTTGAGGTTTTATTTTGGCTCCATCTTCCAATTTAAATTTGTAACTGCAACATCAGCAAAACAACAGAGTAATTTCAGAAAATATATGAAATTCCACAATTGAATCAGGAAAAGTAACAGGAATAAACCCAGAACTTACATTAATGTCAATGCTAGTATTTGTTTACCGGAAGGTAATTTGTCCCTGTCCGTTGGAAGAGCATGCAATTTAGCATCAATAGGACGGTACGGGAGTCTTATCTGCGAAGTTGAATATGAAAAATGAAAAAACAAAACTAGTCAAACTTGCAGCCCACCACACCACATATCATGACAAACAAAATAGCAGGTAAGGTACTATTAATTGGAGAACAAGTTTCTAATTCACCTTATTAAGAATTGCAGAAGGGACGAGTGTCTCTGATGAGAGAAGAGCTTGGGCATCAATTCTAACAGGTGCTTCACTTCCGTCAAGTACCACGTCCTCTTTGTTAATGTTGATCCCATGGAAAACAATCTAAGAGCATATTAAAGACACAGGTAAAGCGTAAAGACTTTCTCTTGTTTTGTTGTTGTAAAATAATGTGTAAATATTTTACATTTCATTGAAAAAGAAAAATTAAATTTTAAACCTTCATCAATAAAAGAAAAACAGAACATTCTCCACATTCATGTGGCATGCTGATCAGTGTAGCGAATTGCATTTGGTACCAACATTCCAAAATATGGAACACTTTCGTTCTGAAACATTAAATTTAGGGATCCACAACTTATTTTTCTATTTAGTAACAAGAGACTAAAACTTTTATTCCACAACACAAGAATGATTACAGTTATGTTTTATGATTTTGCAAATAAGGGGAATCTTTATATAGTCACTAGACCTTACAAACAATGGCTAGAGGATCAAATCTAATGGAAGACTTAGATCACCTATCTATAACATTCCTCCAAATATCCAGGATATCTACAAGCTTAGTTATCACATATACTAGAACGTTCTATCAAAAACCCTAATATTTATAAGAAAAATCTAAAAAAAATTCAACAAGTATCACCAAGTGAACACCTTGTGGGCGTCCAAAAAGAGTAACATGGTGTAGCCTCTTGAAAATACACATGTTACGACACTAACTTAACCAAATTTAACTATACATTTAAGAAAGCTATCCGTACCACGTTTCGTCGGTTAAACCTATTTCATACCAAAATGACCCGAAGATACATGTGACGTTTCCTACTCCCATTTTCATTCTACGTCCCGTTTTCATTCCACGTCCCTGATCTAACCGCAATCCGATGCCATTGTGTGAAAGGTTTTAGTCGGTCCCCTGATAGAACTTGGGGAAAGACTAGTATGATAATGAAAAGTTTTGAGCTGATGAGAATTCAGAATTGGAAAGGAACAATTGAAGTGGTATGATGTCAAAAAATTTGAGTTGTCGTGCTGAAACTTTATAATTGAAATGGAAACAAATGATTATTCAATGAAATTTCAAATAAAATTTAAGAAATTACCTCAAAATCTACAACTGTTGTTTCATGACTTCCTATACCACTTGACCAATATTGTGCTATTGCCAATTCTATTGTTCGGCCACCCTCCACCACAAAGGCAAAGCTCTTGGCAGAAGGAGACGAGAATGTTATAACATTTTCCCACTTTATAGGCCTTTGCAACGGAGAAAGCTGTAAATACCAAGCATGTCAAAGCAAATCTAAATAATGTTAATTAGCTTCAAGTGCATATTGTACCTGCACAGTATCAATGAAGAATCTCCTAGCAGTATCAAACCCTGACGTACGCATGGTTGCCTCAACCCAAGTAGCACCTAGTGGTACCTCAATATATTTCCGTTCAATGTGGCCTACTCCACCGGAAATCAAGAAGGAAATAGAAATATATACATTACCTCACAGCACAAAGAAAATTTTTCCAATAAATAATAATAGTTAGCAACTGATCAATACATATAAAGAGATCAAATGCTACAACCCCTTCTCTCATATCAAGTTATCAGACAATAAAGGATAACAACCTCTCCCAGCTTCCATGATGCAATGCAATTTCAGAAATTATAAACATAAGTTCCATAAAAACTAGCAAGCTAATGTAGACGATACATCTTCAATCAACTTTTAGTAAACCGTATTTATGTAAACAGCGCCTTAAAAATTAAAACATCCAGTTACCATTATTATTCGTCTTTTAGATGTTATTTAAAAATATCCAAGTAAAATACAATTCATTACCTTACTGCAGTTGCATAAGCAGGAATTATTTCGTTTGGGGATGTGATATAAATATTTTAAGAAAGTTTGAAATGTTGAAAATATAATATTGTAGTATCATAATCATAATATTACTTACTCAATAATGTTTCTAGATAAAAACATTTCTCACTATACAAGTGAAACACTCTATAATTATAACTTAAAAGGGTTTATTTGGAAGGAAAATATAAAAGAGTGATAAAAGACATAATTTTGAACAAGATATTTTAAAGCACATCTGATTTTGATTTTTTAACATGTCCCCAACATAATATGTATAAAACAAATGATGTATAAAGTGAATATTCAATAATTTTATATGAATAATTGAATACATATATATGTTTATATATATATATATATATATATATATATATATATATTAAATAAAATTTATCCTATCCCAAACATTTGCAGCCCAATTTTTCAAAAAATGTGGTAATAGCATATTCTTCACTCTAACATCCATTCTTCGTAGGAATGACATGTACCTGACTATCTAAAGTCCAAACCCAATTGAGACGGAAAATGATGATTTCATTTTAGAAAACATTCTTGTCAATAAAGTTATAAACATATGAAAAATGGTAATCTTTTTCATACAGAAATATGTCATCTTCAACTGCTTGTCAACCAGAAAGATAAAAAAGTAGTTACCAACTTACTGGTAAAAATAATAATTACACTAGTTGATATTATACAATTGATGAGATATATCATTTACTAAAAACATCATATTATGACACTTCTTCTCAACATGATACAGGCATAAACAGATCCAATTATAGACAGACATGAATGGATGCTACAAATAAAACAATTAGTATGACACTATTGTAGTTACCTGGCACAAAGGGCATCCCAGTAAATGAAATTAGTGGAGGACGACTTTTCACAGCTTTTGGCTTCGTTATAGTTACTGGAATTCTGAAAAGAGGACCACGCCATGGTGCTTTGCAGTCTACCCCATAGAGTTCATAATAGTGTAAACCATCACTAAGAGTGGTCGGATCCACAAATATACTGTCAAAGGAAGGAAACAGAAGTTATGATTCTTCGGAATTACAAAACACAAATAGAAAACATTGAATCAAGAAGACGCTGGCTCTTTTATGGGCACTTGGTCACAATGTGATGACATATGCCTTTTTTAATGAGTTGGTGAACCCTTTCATTAAGTCACACAACGTGTGAACAAGAATAAAGAGAAAGAGAGAGATGATTGGATCATGCACACTAATATATAAGATTGCTGAAATTTCTAGTGGCATAAATAGGCAACTATGATCGTAAGCCCTTTAACCTAGGGATGACGATTTTTAACACAACACGGTACCCGACACGAACACAACATACAATTAGAGCGTTAGTGATGAGTAAACAGTTTCCGTGTCATAGATAGGTCGACACGTTTAACACAAAATTTAAATAGGTCAAACACATAATCATCGGGTTGACACATTTAACACGATTAGAGTCATTTGACACGTTTATTTAAACTAATTTAAAAATAAATATAATATAAACTTATAATTTACATTAAATATTGAGTTTTAGCATTCTTAGTTACTTTTCTAAGCATGTTATCTTGCATTTTGTTAGATATCTATGATTGTGATGAATAAATTATATTATTATTCAATAAATTAATGAATGATGTTTATTTTCTAATTTTAAATTTGTGTGCTAAACGGTTAAACGGGTTAACACGTTTAATACGATTAATAAACCGGGTAGTGTTCAGGATCTTGACACGAATAATTAAATGGGTAGTGTTAGTGTTGAACTATTTATCATAATACTTATAACCTGACACAACACGAATTTGCCAAACAAGACATAATTTCCACTTTACTTTAACCATCTCTTGGAACAGAAGTCAATATGAGATCTTCAGCACTAAAAAAAATCCTAGAATTTTATACACAAAGTCCATCACTCATTGCTCATTGAAGAATGATAAAAAACAGTGTTATCAAAAACACTAACATGAAACAATCCAAAACATGGAACACTTTTGTTCTGAAACATTAAATTTTAGCGATTCAAAATTTCATTTTACTGCTTATTAACAAAGAACTGAAACTTTTATTCCACAGGAATGATTGCAGTTATGTACTTATGTTTTATGCTTTTTGCAAATGAGTGAAATCTTTATGTAGTTATTAGGCCTTACAAACAATGGCTAGGATCGAATCTAATGGAAGTCTAAGATCGCTCATCTATAACATTCCACCAAGATATCTAAAATATCTACAAGCTTAGCTATCGCATAGATAAATCTAGAACATTCTATCAAAACCCTAATAAATACTTATAAGAAAACGCTAAAATAATATTTATAAGAAAGTTCTAAAAAATATCAACTAGTGACACCAAGTGAACACCAAGGTGTTGTTTGATTGCATCTTAATGCATCTTAATAGCTCACCTCCTAATGCATATTAACAACCCACATCTTTGTATTAAGAAATCCTCTGAATAGTTAAGATACAAATATGAGTCTAAACTATTCAAAGGACCTGTTAATATAAATATATAAGCTCTTAAGATGCATTAAGAAGTGGACTTTCAATATGCATTAAGATGTAATCAAACACCACCCACCCAAGCTTAGTTATCACATAGATAAATCTAGAACGTTCTATCGAAAACCTAATATTTATAAGAAAGTTCTAAAAAATATCAATTAGTGTCACCAAGTGAACACCTTGTGGACGTTCAATAAGGATAACATGCTGTAGCCTCTTGAAAATGTGCATGTTATGAAACTAACTTAACCATATTTAACTATATGTTTAAAAAAGTTATGTCAACATACCACGTTTCGGATAAATGTATTTCTTACCAAAATGAGTCGAAAAAAACCTACCCCTATTGTATTTCGTCCCATGACATGTGACATTTTCCATTCCCATTTTTCGTTTCACATACCCTATCGAACTGTGATCCGGGCTGAAAACCCGTCATGGGAGTGTGGGAGAGAGACAGGGAGAGAGAAGGCAAACATAACTGCTCATGGCTTGTAAGAATTTCAAAAATATTACATAAGTAAAGAAAGCGACGCTGACTAACTTGAAGCTGCGGCCATTATTAGTGAGAAGGAGATAATCAGGAGCTTTTACCACCTCTTTTCCACTCGAATGCAACTCAATACACTCTTCAAAGGGAACTAACTGTTCCAAATTGCTTGCATCATCATGAAACCTGGGTTTAACTTGCACTGTCCACTGTAAAAGAGATCATGTCAGCCTCTATAAGAAACAATGCAGGGAAGCTATACATATTCCTTCTTCAGACAATACAATTGTTTAATCTGATACTAATACAAATAGCTGAGCTCAATGGTATAATAATATTAATCGTGGGAGATAGGCGTGAGGGTAGCAGCGTTAAATTCTACTACATGAAGAAGAGTGATCTGTTAATCAATGTAGAAATGAAGATATGGTGGAGTGCAAAATCCACTCTATTGCCAAACATAACCAAAGAAAAGTGCAACACCAACCCTTGTTGTAGCACAATTTACCGAACAATGCATGAGTTGTTTTCCAAGAGATTTAGACTTCGTAGCATGAACACAAACATGGAATTGATGAGAAAATGACATGAAAACAAATAGAAACTTCAAATTAGATATTCAATCTAAAATAAAATAATGTCATCAGAATAAACACAACTTGGGTAAATTCGTGAATTAATTTGCAAAAATCTTGAAGCAATATTTAAAATAAAGAATAGCTTCTACAGTGGTACTGCACTGATGAAAGTTGCTCTAAATAAATAACAAAATCTGCTTAGAAAAGGACAGCTGCAAAGACATCCAAGCTTCATGTTGCAGAACACTACACAATAAGAACATGTCTATTACTTTTTTTCGTTCTATATGTTCTCAGGATAGATACTTGGTAGAATCCTTTGATTCTGATTCAACTTTTAATTTATTGGTCATGATAAGAATTTCATGACAATGAGAAGATTTAATTGGCCTAACGTTTTAATAAATTTTGATAGTTAATATTATGTTTGGTACGATATTTTTGTCATTCTGATCATTCCCATCTATGAAACTTCTAGGGCCATTTCAAACCATCATTGTCAAATGGCAGCGCTATAGAATTGGATTTTGGCATGAGATAGCTGACACAAAAAAAAAAATTAACAATAGTTCAAAGACATTTTGACAGTATATCTCCTCTCTTTAATGACCACCAGCCCCCAATCACATCAATCTTGTGCTATATGTGCTTTTGCTTATACCTTATGTTATCTTGTTACTAAATCTTATTACCACATTGCACACACACAACCATATATGTATACACAAATATACAAGGATAATGATCATTCCCACCAAGGAAACTTCTAGGCCATTTCAGACAATTTGTCAAATGGCAGCTATAGAATTGTATATACAAATCTTATTACCACATTGCACACATACAACCATACATGTATACACAAATATACAAGGATAATGATCATTCCCACCGAGGAAACTTCTAGGCCATTTCAGACAATTTGTCAAATGGCAGCTATAGAATTGGATTTTGGCATGAGATAGCTGACACAAAAATTTCTTTAACCTTCGTTCAAAGACATTTGACAGTATATCTCCTCTCTTTAATGACCGCCAGCCCAATCACATCAATCTTGTGCTATATGTGCATTTGCTTTCACCTTATGTTATCTTGTTACTAAATCTTATTACCACATTGCACACATACAACCATATATGTATACACAGATAATAAACAATATGGCAAGAGAGTGACTTTTTGTTGAAAATGGTGATAGAAGTTAAATGATGGAAAGCAGCTTAAGGTGTTTATAGTAACACAAGTTGAATGTAACCAAGTTAAGAAGCTCGTTTATAAAAAATAACCAACTTAGCTGATCTATTGTCTCACCTCAGTAGATTGATGACAATAACCCGCGTCCCTTAGGTAGATGCCCCGTGAAGTTGGGCCTGCACTTAAAAGATGCAACATGTGTCAAAATATAATTCTATTTGCACCTACTTCAAATCAACTAAACTAATAAAAATAAATAGGCTTCAAGAGGGATTTATTGCTAGATGCATATGAAATGTATAGAATGTTCCAAAGAGTCACAAGGACTCAACCAGGGCAACAGAAACCTTCAATCGAATTAAACTCCATAGAAAAACCACAAAAAAAATAATAAAAAATCTTAATGAGTCTTCTGAGGAATAACGACAAGCAGAACACATCATGGTCCAAAGAATATTTCATAAGCCAGAAGGCCAATATTTAAACTAGAACCAATGATGCATTACAGTCTATCATCCTACCTACAGCATCTGCATTTGTGTCTATGCAAGTGCGGTTGATTGGAGTGGTCAATAATTGCCAGAAACATATGCATGTAGAGAGAGAGAGAGAGAAACCCACTTGATTTACCAACTTGATTGATCTTTATCTTATACCAAACTGACGGGACATTATGCGACTTTTGAATGTATTCATGTGCCCTGTCATGCAATAAACTATTAGAATATATTCCAAATTTCATACCGTCCAAACTTCCTACCGTAATAGAACAAAAGGAAAGTTAGAACATGTAACTTGTCAACTTGCATAAGCCCTTGTCCAGCTGATAATTTATCTTCCGGTAAACCACCCACAGGGATAGATGTATTCTCAAGAGCCCTTCGTACACTATACGGACTCACAGGAATGCCCTCAGCCTACACCAACAACAATTTCACTAATCAATGGTAGCAGAAAAGTGACATAAAGAGGAAGAACTAGGGGTAAAAGCATATAAGAGTAACCTTCATTGCACTAACGAGCAAAGCTATTCCTCCACAAGCAGATGGAGAAGACATTGATGTTCCATTCATTAACATGCGTTTTTGAAGAGTCCATGTGGGCACAGGAGCAACGGCGCCACCAGGAGCACTTACACTAACACCAAGATCCCCATCAGCGGTTGGTCCTCGGCTAGACCTGCATCCCTTTCAGCTAATTTATGTAACTTAAACACAAACCAAATTTAAAATCTTTAAAAAGTACTCATGCTTCAGTCAGTCAACAATGTAAAACTAATTAAACACCAGAAGCTCAGCATTTAGCCATTTACTATAGAGAGAAGATGATACATACCAAGTGTATTCAAGCCCTTCAGAAGGAGGTTCAACTACACAATGAGCACCAGCAGCCATAGCAGGGGAGACATAAGCACCAATACCTATTATGCTTGAAGTGGTACCACCAGGTGCACCCACAGTGGTCAATGCTGGTCCATTATTTCCAGCACTACTAACAAATATTACACGGTGCTTATTCACCACCTAAATATAAAACAATGTTATCATTAAGGAATGGCAAGTGAAAACACATGAGCTAAACAAAGAGCATAAAGTTGGGAGGTTTAGAATAGTTACCTCATCAACAAGGTCAACAAAGCGACCATAATCTGGCAGCAATGTAGCTTCTCCATAACTCATGTTGATGAGATCACAGTTGTGCTGCAAGTTTATATCAGTAACATCATTAGAACAGTACGGAGGGTGCACCAATATTTGTATCCTTAAAGAGTATTCACAATAGTTTTCTTATCTATATCCCTACTCTGTAGTGCTATTGGGTAATTCTGCAGAATAGAGATTCAATTTTTTCACTATGTACCCTGCAGGTTCCTTAAATAATGATATTTGAAATTTAAAAGTTTCAACCGTCAAAGCATGTTTTAACCGTTGTAACTATTTGACCTTTGTATTAGCTTTATGCGTTAGAGCTTATGATAGATGTAATATACTACAACCTCTTGTTTTTAATTATAAAATCGCTATTAATTTATTAATATTTTTTGAAGTAAGTATGTGATATTTTTAATTTTAAAATTAATATAAATTTAATCAATACATATTGTAACTTATTTAGAAAAAAATACTACTACTTATAAAATTTATTATTTTTACAATTCTTAGCAAAATTATTAAGTTAAAGAATGCATCAAATTGACTTATAAAAATTAATAATAATCTTAGAATTTATAAAAGAGAGTATAATTTATCAATTGTATTCCAATGTAAAATAACTTCTATTTTATTTTAAATTTTAAGTAATTTATGGAGTGAGTATTGAATGGATTGTAGCTACAAATGTACATAAGATCAATATTAACTTTTAAAAAGTGTATTTGTGATATTTTTAAATTTGAAATTAATATAATTCATTTAAATTTTGAAAATAATAAATTTTATAATTAATAGTACTTTATAATATTTATAATTATATTGACATGAATTAAATAAATTTATATAAATTTTAAATTTGAATACGTTTGAAATTAATTTTTAAAAAATAAGTCAATATTAATTTGATAATTTGAAAATGAAATGAGTTGGATAATGATTGATGAGTTGTCCACTTAAATGAGGGTGTGAAATGTCATTTTGCATACATAGAGAACGGTCTTTTAACTCCTTCATCTCTATAGAGAGATTCAAATAGAGAGTTAAATAAGGATAAGGAAACTGTTGGATAATGATTTGTTGATGTATTCTTCAACGTTGGGGATAGAGAGCTTATTAAGGAAACTGTTGTGGAGGAACAGTCTTAATCCTCATTAAAATTCAATCATTTATTGATTCCAAACGAAAGTTATTCTAATACTCTCTTTGTCCCATTTTGACCGTCCTTCTTTCCAATTTGGGATATGCGAAATTGTTTGTCACATGCACAAATGCGTATGCACTGTTACCCTTATAAAAATTGTAAAGAAGTGAATTGCGGACCCCATTATTATACAAGGAGTCAAGGACAGAATTTGGTCAATATTTATTCCTAAAAATATGACGGAGAGAGTAGTCAATAAGTTGTGTATCACTCATGCAACTGGGGAGAAATTGTCCAAGAATTCGTAGCAATTTGCAGCAAAAGTAACCAACAAATCTCTCCTGTCTATGCTTGTAGCATAGGTGATCGAGCTTCTTATTCTTTTTCTTTTTTCGTTACATGGGAAAGAAAAGAAAAACTAGGACCCAGACCATACCACTCCCACAAAAAAATCTGCCAGTAGAAGTTGACTATTTACATCTGGGGTTCCACATAAACAATTAAGTTTTTGGCAAGGAATCTAGCAAAATGCAGAAAAACCAGTCATAAGACCCTTTGTACCTATGTTAGTGGTGGTAGGACTCAATTACCGATAGATTTGTAAAACTGAGAATTCGAATCAAAGCTAGGAGACTCCTAGAGGAGCAATCACTAGCAGGATCCTTCTATCTATTACCAAGAAATAAAGTTTAAATCCATCTGCTATCAATACAAGGTAAATAAGATTATTCCACAAAGACAAAGACATACCTGCACAACAGCTATTAGCGCTCGTGTCAAGCCTGTTCCTGTTTCCATTGAACCCAACCGTGAGTCACCAATTTTACATGAAATTATCTGCGCTCCAGGCGCAACTCCATTCAACAAAGGTTCCTATGTGATGGTATCATATTTCAGCGAGTGAAATGGTTCCATGTCACAAAAACAGCTCATAGGTATGTTTGTCATGTTGTCTAACCTTTGGGTGAAAAGCGGAAGCAATACCAGCAACATGAGTGCCATGTGGGGAGCAATCTGTTACAATACTTAAAATATTCCCTTCATTGTACACATTGGCAACAAATGTACAAGCATCTAGTTTGCTAAAAACACCATATTTTCGTTCAGTCCTGGAAGGTTAGTTCCAAAGAGTCGGTTAATACAATCCAGTACTAGAGATCTAACATCGAACAACTCTATGCTTTCCCAATTGAGAGCACAGCGAAAGTATTAAACAATTAAACCCGTACTTCTCCAACCAAAAGAGCCATTGTAAATAACATGTGTAAAACTTCAACCACTAATCATGTCTAATTAAACTCTTAAACAAAAAAAATGCCAAAAGTAGCTATTAATGATGTAGGCTCAAAATGTGGTATCAGTAATTAAATCTTACAAACCCTGAAAAAATGAAATAAGTTAAATTTAGCACTGAAAAAAGTACTTCTTTCTATTTTTGGCTTTTCAGATGTTAAGATTTTCTAACTTAAAGGAGGTTAACCCCATGAAATAACACCCCACCCACCCCCAAACGAAAAAAAAAACACAAACATGAACGTGAACACTCAATGAAATTATATAAATCTCATGGGGTCGAAACAGTAAAAATCATGTACAACTACTCCCCATCTAGTCTGTTCTGGGATCAAAAATATGCATCTTACAGTAGAAGTATTTTCTGGCTACCCATTTTTGAAACACAAAACTTTTAAGAAACTAAATCTCCACTCATCATATTTGCACTTATTGACTGGCAACTAATACTTCCAGACAAAAAAAAAGGACAATACTATAGCAACATCATACTAATTGTGTTCAATAAAAAAAGGGCTACTTTTTTTGTAATTTATTTAATATTAAGGTTCATATAAGACGCTTCAAACTGTAATATTTGGGAAAAAATCAGCAAAAAAAATAGTATTCTTTTTTAGGAAGGATAACTGAAACATTACAGACCACATTTATACATATCAAAAAGGACAAAATCCCACGCCCATTCACTAAAAAACCTACAAAGATAAGCCAAGTTGATTTCACATTAAACTGAGTGCCAGTATTCTAAATCCAAACAGAGAAGATGATCATCTTCCGTCTGCATAAAATCAGTACCCTACCTCAGCCTGAAAGTATAAACTCTGAAAGCACAAATTGTCAATACGAGGAAGTACATACCTATAATTAGTGAGGGGGACAAAATTAGCAAGTTTCCCAGACTCTGGGTCTTCCTCAAGACTCTGTGTATCAACAGCAACCCTCCATAATTCCCCATCATGCCATACCACGGCATCAATGACAGGCCCTTTGTCATCATAGCTCTAGAACATGTGTGCAAGTAACAAACAAGTTAACTTGTGGGGTAAAAGAAAAGAGAATAATAATCAAACATTGTGGCCACTAACATCAGCTTGCTTTCGCAGAAAATCAACTCTATTCTGCAGATCTTCACGAATCCTTTTCAACTTAGTATCTTCAACTCTTGTGTGTCTCTGCAAACACAGAATCAAGGAACTTATACACTAAATCAAGATTGCAAAGTATGAACCACAAAAATTGGTAAAATAAAACAAAATTAGCCTTTTTCCTTTTTCATTTGTAGTTAAGACAATATTAGCTAGCAATGCACTGGAACAGAACTAATGGCAAGAGTGCACACCAGTTTATAAACTTTATCAGGCAATGAAAAATTGAGCAGCATTACAACATGCAGAAAGATAAAAACCTTCCAAAAAAAATTAATCAGAAGAACATTTTACAAATTGAAAGACAAGGAAGGGGAAAATGAATCAGAACTACAAATTTCTCAACAAAGGATTGCTCTCCAATCCCTTTTTGCATTTTGACAAGAACACAAGTAACATTAAAGCATCAAAAGGGGGCAAACACGTGTATACACACCATATACAAAGCCACAAGAGTTACAAAAATCAGCTTCAAATGCATCAAACTACAATAGTACAAAATGCAACATAAAACTGCATCACACAGAAACAAAGAGTTGAAAAGTACAAACATGCTAGAACTTTCAAAGGAAATATTGACTTGAGATTAAAAATTCAATAAACTTTTCCCTTTAACAGATATGCTCTGTAATTGGAAACTCTCCATGTCTAAATGGAAAGTTAATTGCAGTACATCCATAAATTCAGTATCAAAGAGTTGGAGAATTAGTAACATGAAGCACTGTTTACAACCTTATCAAATTCATCAAGCTTCTTTACACCATCAGCTATCGCTTCCTGATTTTTCTCATCCCACCTCTTCTTTCTTTCTTTCTGTAAAGGAAAGTTCTCATAAACTTGTTATTAAAGAATTTGGATATGAAAATCTGTTAAGAAATGATCTCTAAGTGGGCATCCAGAATTCAAAGTATCTATGAAATCAGACATGATGGAAAGCCTTACCTTTAATCGAGAAGTCAACGTGTCTGTAAAAAGCTCGTACACTAATTTATAGCCAACATGCCATTCCCCAGAAGGGTTATCCCACGCAGAATTTACAACAAGAGAGGCCCCTGAGATAAATTTTTATATTGAAACAGATAATGAGTAGACAAGACAAGGAAAATATTGTTTGTAAGTTACATTCTAACTTACCTGACAGCAAATGGCATATTTATGCAACAAAAGAAGTTTCATAAAAGTAGTGAATATCAAAGGCAGAGATATATGAAAACAAATGTGTTTAAATAGTACTTTTTAAATTTTAGGACATACCTGAGCCTCCACAAATACAACCATCTGCATCAGCTTTTACCACAGTTGAGGTATCAATATCTCCACTCCCAGTACTGAAAAGATGGAAGATTTCTAAGCAATAATATTGCAGACATATTTTATCCAGAGGAAAAAAATCAAACTGTACCAATCAAGGACATCTAGGATTTTCGGCTTCCCATCAGAGGTCACTTGTAATCCCATGGCAGCTGGATCCACACCAGAATCTATAAAACATGGATAATAGACAAATGAGCCAGAAAAATGCCATGTTGATTGACAACCAATTCAGAAGTTCATGTTATAGTGATTCAATAGAACCAAAATATCACATAAACCAATTTTTGTGTCTAAGCTGAATTTCCTAAGTGGACTAAGTAGAAATAAGACATCTGCACCAATAATTTAGATAAAAACAAACATGAACTGATGAACAACTATTGGTTTACCATTGACACGGTAATGCCAATAAAGCCCATGCAGAAAATAATGTTACTGACAAAAAGTACGGAACAAGCATTCACTTCATAGTTCGAAATGACTGTTTAAATTAGTCTCTTCATGTTTTGCTTTCTTTTCCGTTTTGTATAAGCTTTTGCCTTGTAATAACAAACATCTTAGTATTAAAGCTAAATAGCCCAATATAAAATTATGTTCCTCTTGACATGCAGTTATTAGAAAAACATCAAATCATAAGGCCAAACTCCAAATTCAACCCTAATATTTAAATAGTACACAAATATTGAAATTCCATTAATTGCAATAATGAGTACAAAGCAGCATTAATATATCAATTAATTAGCAAGTGAGGGTCTTGGAATTTAAATTATGCCACGAATGTTTTAAATTGAGGTAATGGAATTAGTCTCTGTTAAGTGATTTCTTACTTTTAGCTACTCAACAGCAGAAGAAACAAAAATTAATAATTTTTTCTTTGTTATATATTTCTCGGGTTAAATACACTTTTCCCCATTCTACTGGGTCGGTTTACAAATGCATCACTGAACTGGGTTTTTTTACAATCGACTCATTGAACTTCAAATATTTATTAACTCGCTACAAAATCCGTTAAATGAGTTGACTTTTAACGGAACATCACGTCAACTTTTAAATCAATATGTCAGCGGCTTCATGTGCTATCATCCTAGTTGTTGTCACATTGGAAATTAAATGAGTTTAACATTATCCACGTCAGCTTTTAAATGGATAAATTTTGAATTTGAGTAATGTCTTTAACATTATTCATAAGTATTTTCATAATAAGCACAAATTAAAAATTAAAATTCATAAAAATAAACAGAGTACAATTGATGACGGCTCTCGAAGAACTTCGAATAGGCAAAACCGTCTCCCAGAGCAAAGGGAGCTGAAACGGCGGCTTCAGCACTTGGTTGATTAGTTGCGAGAAAGCTTCTGCCGACAGCATGTTCGTTTGGGTGCAGATATGTATCTAAGTATGGATGGGTATATATGGTGTTGTTCGTTTAGGTATATATTTCTTCAGATAGAGTCTCATGCTTTGGTCTGATAAGTGATAAATCCATGTCTTCTCCCCAATTGGGTTTTTGTTTTCTTTTTCTGATTTGGGTTGTTGTCTTTCCTTGATTTGGTTTTATATGGTCGAATCTTATATTGGATTCAAAATCTTGGGTTGTTCTAATAATCAGATTAGATTTGGTTTGGTTTTTGATATTATCTCCTTTTCGCCAGATTCCATGGTGGTTTGGTTTGTTGCTTTTGATTTCATGTACTCTGATGGCGTTAATCGAATCGGATCTGACCAGATCCGATTTAAGTAGCGACAGAGGATAAGGTGGTGTCGGAGGTAGAAAATGGTATAGACGCGGTGGTGGTGGCGGCGGTGGGTGGGGAACGGTGGCGACGGCGGCGGTGGATGGGGAACGGTGGCGGCGGCCGTGGGTGGATGGTGGCGGCGGCCATGGAGGTCTCAAGATGAAGTTTTTATTTTTTTTATTTTTTTTCTCTTTTATTACCATAATAATAACAATAATAATAATAATAACAACAACAACAATAATAATAATAATAATAATAATAAGGAAAAATGTATGTACACAGCTCTGTATTACACAGTGGGTTATAGCGACGGTTTCACCCGTCGTCATAGCTATTCTATGCTAAAAAATTTGTCGCCATAACCCTACTGTGTAATACACAGCTGTGTATATACATATATCCCATAATAATAATAGTAATAATAAAAATAATAATAATCCCTCCATTTCAAAATATTAGACAATTTTTTTTTTTAAATTGAACTTGAAATATTTAAAAAATAAAAAATAATAAGAATTCATTAATTTTATATACATATATTTGTAAAAATTATACATTAATATATTTATTATTAATTTAATTATTTGTTGTGTACATTAATTTGATTTATATTTTGATTAACTATTTGTTATAGAATTGACAATTGTTGTGTTTTTTAATTGTTGAATCTATATATACTAAAACACAGTACATGACACATTATTTTGACATCTGTCCTTCTACAAATTAAACACCTGTCAATCCTCATTAATGCTCCTATTTATCTTATACAGATACGTATGATACAGTAAAAAACCTAAATTTGTTTCTCAAATCCCCTAAATCTGGGATAATATTTTCAAATTTCAAAAATGTCAACTAATTTAATTTCATATTCATTCAAATTATTTCAAACGGCAAAGATGACTCAACCCAAAGGATAAATATCATGTAGATTCCAGTTGTGTCAACAATTCCAGTCTTGGTCACTTTTACAAAGTTTGAAGAGCTTGCTCGCCGAGTTCTTCCGCGGCTTCCTCCGCCGCTGTGGTTCTCTTGTACGCTGCCAATTTTTCCGATATACTTCTTTATGTTAAAATCTCTGGTAAGATCCCCTGATCATGTACCCTAAATTTTTCAAATTGATAATACTCAGATTTATGTTGATCATGTTTTCTCCTCTACACAAACTTCATCGGTTGATTTGATGAGTCTTGAAGATGTCAAAAATTAGGGTTGGGTGTGGTAATTCAGTTTTACCCCAGTTTTGCTCAGTCTTGGATTGTAGGTTTGCTTCATCCACAAAGCCATTATCTAAATCAGTCCCTTTTATTTTCATATATGTGTATTAATATGTATTCTCTATTATCTGTTTTATACGTTGGCTCCATTCTACAATCTCTTTCTTCTATAAACACAATATATTCCTATTAACCACCACTACAATTCACACACAAACACCCTGAAGTTTTCTTCCTCCCATCACTTTAACTATTGAAATTTGCAGACCCATAAATCGGTTTTGAAAACCTGAATTGAAGATTGATTGCTTTAGGGAAAGAAATAAATGGGTTCTGATGGTAACTTTGAGTCTTTGATGAGATAGCTTCAATTTGGTTATTGAGAGTCCAGATTTAAACTCCAATTTATGGATGTCTAAAGACAGAAAAGAGAGAGAACTGAGATTATACAAATTCTGCAATTGGCAAAGGATGAAGATTAAGTATTAGCTTGATTGGCTAACCCCATTACTTAGAACCGAGGTTTGTTTTATTGAATATGCCTGTGAGGTTGAATTCCTACTTTATTCGTCTTAATATGCATGCTTTACTCTGGATTGTAGCATCTTATAACACTTGAAGAATTTAAGAATTAACAGTTTAAATGATGGAAACTAAATAGTAAACATACAAATTAGAGAGCCATAATTCACCCCTCCCTTGAATGAAGATCTCTTCACTAATTAATTGAATGGCTTTACAGTCAACCCATTTGGAATAGTAATGAGCTTTAAAGTGGAGTTTCTAGAGTTTCTTTCTCCTAAGATAGTGCTCATAAGCGGAAAAATCCAAGGAGCAACTGCTTAGCCAATGAATGGGATATGTGTGTTAAGGGCCATCATAAAATTTTCCAGTTTCAGTGGAGCTAATTGTTCCCTGCCTTTTTAAGGTCTGAACAATTAAGAGTGTTTAAAAGCCATAGCTTTGGCAGTCTCAATAAGTAATCTGTAACTATAATAAAGCCTGCAAGAGATAATCAACCTAATTCATCAATTGGCCAAATTAAAATTTATTATAATTAGTTTATGATATTAAAATTTTGGTAATCACAACTTTTCCTTGATATGAGGCCATTTCATGAATTAATTTTGTTTTAGTGCTTCCATATTTGCTTCATTCCACTTGAACTTGAATAATTTCTGGTAATGGATTTTTCTGCAGCAAATAGGAAGGTCTAAGGAAGAAGAGTTCATCAAGAAAGTAAAAGAAATGATGATGGAGGAGGAAAAGCAGCGGATACCAGATACCCAATGTCTCCCATGGACAACAGATGAGCCAGAGGTGATCCTGTCTAAATATTCAATTAAATTTGCAATACAGAAACAAATAAAGTCTTTATTGAATTTGCACATGTATGAATGATTCAATTTGGTAAGACTGTGAATATCATCAGTTATTCTCTTTTGCCATTGAACAAGATTCTGTTGTTACATAGCTTTTGCATTGCTGAGATTTGTTTCTCTGTTGCAACAGAAAGTGTGTCCAATATAGAGGTAAAGTCCATGAAGGGAGAGTTAGTTTTACATGATTTCTGTGAGATTTTGGCAAGTGATTTACATTTGGTTGGACTTTGAGTTTGGAGTTGCTTGTGAAGTAGGCACTTCTAAATTGGTTATGTTTTCAAAATGCATATTCTGATTACAGTTCCTTGTATACTAAATTGCTAATATGTTAATATTTTCATATGAAAACCCATTTGTGTGTTGGTTTGTTTTCTATGCAGTAAGACTCTTCTATCAAGCATTTGGGAGAAACTACAAAAAATTGTAGCTACCATCTTATTTTATTTAAGAAATATATTTGAATCTCTGGCCTTGTGGGACCATGCCAATAGATGTTAAGAGTAGCAATTGCATAAACAATTTAAGCTTTGAGAGAAAGTGGCTATCTTATGCTTTCTCTGTATCATCTTTTAAAAAAAAAATAGTCTTTTATAAAATTATCCTATGTTTTCACTGTAGGGAAATCTGCAAAACTCTCACATCATGTTTACCCACTTTTGCAATGTGCTCCGTGATTGGAGAAGTAATTTGACTTGCCATTTTAGTCAAACCTCTTAAAATTTGGTACTAAACTTTTCAATTGGAATTTGCATAAACTAGTATTGAAATATTGTTGCTTAACTAACCACAGTTGGTGGACCTTATAAATGGTAAGGCAACTCCCTTAAAAGCGTTGGAGTTTGTTTTTATTAACCATAAGTTGTTGTTAATTAATATAGAGATGTAGTTGTGGGTTTTGTGTGTGTTTTCTTTTTTTTGATTTTTTTTTTCAGTTAGTGCTCAGGTCACTTACTTTGAGGTCACTTACTTTGCTATTAGCCTAAAAGCAATAGTCGCTAGAGTGTAATGCACAAACCGGTAAATTCTCAACACTATCCCTACAATGTATATTCATTTATTTTTTTGTGTAAAATTTGAGCATCGCACAACAATCTATCATATTGAAAAGTTGAATACTCCCGCCGCACGTGTGGTTTGTATCTAGTATCCACTAAACATGTGATGTGTCCATCTAAACATATGACGTGGTGTCACATAAACATTGGGTTAACTTTTAATACTTTTAGACTGAAATTTCAATTTTTATAAAAAGTTATAGTTAAATGAATTGACCTTAAAAAAAATCACAGACTTTAACAATGCATTTGTAAATCGAACCTTACTAGAGTGCAAAAAAATGTATCTAACCCTATATTTCTCCTAATGAAATCCTGATCAGAAAATAGGAGGCAGTGAGGGGAAGTACCGAATATAGCAATAACAACGCCACGGCCGTCGAACTGAGGGTGAGCTTCGACGAACCGATCGGCGGCAATCTCTTTCTTCGGCATGAGAGAAGCTAAAAACGACGACTCGCTCAGCTTGAAATTACGCAAAGCCCCATTATCTTCACCAGATTTAGAAGATGAACTAAAAGGCATTGCCCTAAATTTATTCCTATAACACTTTCTCCCTCGGATTTTTCTCTCTCTAATTAGCTTTTTGGGTCCAACAACGAGTAGGTGAAGAGGAGAGAGACAAGGCGGAGAAACTGATTGGAGTTTAGTGAATCTGCACTCATTAAATACCGTACTATTTTGCATACTTAAAAAGGTTAGTTAGGGGTGTTTTAGTAAATTAAATGTATGTTGGCTGTTGCGGCGGAGGACGGTGGTGTTGTTAAAGTGTAAGGCTGCCGCGTACCGGAATTTAAGGGATTTGTTGCAGAGGATTTGGATTTGATATGTGGGGTCGAGTATTTCTCGTCCGAAATTACCGAGTTTACCCTTGCATGAAATCTATTGCCCAATAAATTTCTCTAGATTCTTGGGCTCTGAGCGGATAGAATGGGAAGGGGGCCCACCGATTCCTCTAGATGCTGAATGGTTGAATAGGTAGTTGAATAAAAGAAAAAATAAATAATTAACTATTAACTATTATATTAAGTAATATTAAATAAATATATAATAATTTTAAATTTTTTAAATAGATAAAATAATAAAATAATATCATTCAAATATTTTAGACATATTAATTTATAAATAATTTTTTTCATTTAAATTTATTCAATTTTTAATAAACACCTCATAAGCCACTTGTGTTGAAGTGAAACATAACACCTATTAAAGGGAAGTATAAAGAATTATAAATTCCTTGCCCCTATTTCCCTATTTATTCCTAACATATCTTTCATGTTCTTTCTTCCATATTGTATACCTTGTATCCAATTTATTTTGTTTAAATTACACACACCACAAATACTAGTAAATACTAATTCCAAGTTTGGATTGTTAGAATTAAGGTGATAATAGAATGATTTATTCTCATTAATTTAAAAAAATTGTGTTTGATTATTCCGTTTGAATATAATAACTCATTCCAACAAAATTTCTTAATGGAGATTATCATCAAGCATATCAAAATTATTTATGCTACGTTTGTATTGCAAAAATCAATGAAGAAATGAAATGACTCATTCATGTAAAATAATAAAATTTTATGTTTGGTTGCTATATTTGAATAGAATAAACCATTCTTACGAATTTTATTCTTTGGATGAAAAAGGTTATGAAATAACTCATTTCAATCATAAATGGAATGAATCATTCAAATCTCTACTTTATTCATTTCGCTGCTTATTACAAACGGGCTCAATAGTCCATACACGTTAACATCAATAAGAGATAAAATTTACACTACTTATTACATAAATATAATATAATGGATTCAGTGGGAAAGAAAAGTTAGAGGTACCAAGCCTCTCATGGTTTAATGGTAAAAAAATTACTCATAAATCTTTGAGTGCATGAGATTTTTGGATTCATTCTTGCCAAGAAAACAAGAATATTAAAAATTTTAGTCAAATATAGACAAAAAAACAGAAAAAAAAGTTAGAGGTGGTCAGAATTGGAATCAGAAAAGATTGATTAAAAATTGGTCTGGGCTGGGCTGGGCCAGTACTGCAAAGGCCCACATACAAGGCGAGGAATTCAATTAATATAGTACAATTAAATAGTAAACTTCTTTCTTGTATTTATAACAGCGAACTGATATTTTCATATGTATTTTTGATGTTTTTATATAATTTTTTTCACATGAACATATAGTGCGTTTCATTTTCATGTGAAAATAAATCATGTAAAAATATTAAATATATATATATATATAAAAATAGTGATCCCCTAAATATATGACCCCATTAATTTGGACTTGTCACATGTCACAAACTCAATTCTCGATAAATAGGAGGAGAAACAAACGCTAAGTTTTGGCTAATTCTAGATTTCACAAGGGAATATAGTCTTGTTCATCAAGTTTGTGTATAGAAAATTGTTAAATCCACAACAAAAAATATTATTTTCACAATAAAAGTGACTATTTTCATCAATACTTTTGTTACAACAATATTTTTTGTTTTGTGAAAATAATAAAAAAATATTATAAATTTAACAATTCCTTCTTTCTAGTAGAGTAGTAGTATTAATTATAAATATTTATACAACCATAAAATATGGTTTCATAAATTGAACTTTTAAGTTGTACACCAAATCCCGTGAGTACAATAAATTCCTAATCAAAAGTAGAATCATAATTATTATAAGGCTTAAATATGAATCAGTACCTTAAACTATAAGTCATATTTCACTTCGGTGATTCACTTTTTAATTTTGTCAATTAGATGATTGAACTATTAATTTTTTCCACTTGCATTCAATTGGGTCTGCCACGTCAGAAATTACTGATGTGGCCTGCTGATTGGGCTGATAATTGTCTACATGTAATTAAAAATTATTATTTCAAATAAAATTTTAAATTAATTAAATGTCAAATGGTAAAAAGGTCAAATATCATTTAAAAGAAGTCACCCTAAATCCATTTATGTTTCTTCTAAACCCATATCTAAACCTTAATCTGATCCTTCTTCGCAATGCCAGTGTGACGCCCCCAAAATTAGGTATACATCACCCATCTTGGGTAGTCAGATACATGGTACAGAATTTAAATACAACTTACTAATATAAAGCGCTGTATAATAATACGACATAAAACCGTGAGTTTGAATACAAATATTGTCTACTAGATATTATACAAACTCAAAAGGAGTCCTCATTACAATTATTATCACACTATTTCACGTAATAATGAGGACTACTAATGCTATCCTCTCGGACCATTACTCCGCTCCCCACTCGTCCCAAATTATATTCTCATTTCACAAGAGAATAAAGTGAAAGAAAGGGTGAGCTCAACTAGCTCAAGAAGAAATATTACGACTAAGATAATGCGTAATAAATTATCATTAGCCTCAACAAAGTGTTAAACCGATAAAATATAATGAACATCAAGTTTAACTACAATGAACCAAAGAATCCATTAAAAGAGTCAAGTAGAAAATAAAATCTACTATCTTTTATGATTTAAAAGGTTTTTCATCATCATTATAAATGAGACTCGAATTTAATAAATATTCCACATCATCGAATCACCCCCGCATTACTACCAAGCAGGATATTCTTTAAGATCGCGACCACAATTATTCATGCGACTACGAGCCAAGAATAGTTGTGTATTCATTAATAATTCATGATCATGCCAACAATCGTCCATCAATGCACTACTACTAATCGAGGATTTTTACCACATCATTTGTAACATTACGATCATGATTACAATCGATATAAGAATATGAGGATGATGACAATGATATAAGAATTCAATAAAACAAGTTCAAGAATTAATTTATCTAGAACCAATAACATCCAAACTCACAACACGATATCGCTTTGTAGAGTAAAATTCAAGAATACTAAGAAGAATATTTCCATGAAAGGATACTTTGGATGAAGCGCAAATATCAAGAATATTCCACTAATTTCATGGAGTATAGAAGTCAAAGTTTTAACCAACCGGGTATAATAAAGAATGGAATAACAAAAGAAATCACCACGCATGCAGATTGACAGATGTATAGCAGTTATTCCAATGTAATAATAATAACGGAACGGTGTCGTGAAATTCACACGCAACGGGATGTTCCAATGTAATAATAAAGATGGAACTGCATCCGGGTGTAAAACACACATATAGGATATTCCAACAGAATGATAAAGATTTTAACCGTGGTCCCGGTAAAAACACATGCATGTGATGTTCCAATGTAATAATAAAAATTTAAACCAGTCCCGTGTAAAACACACGTATGTAATGTTCCAACAAAATAATAAAGACAGAATAATAGAATAATGTCACCAAGTATAGGTAAACCACGTATACAAGTTATTCCAATGTAATAAATAAGAATGGAATAACATAAGGATTTCACCAAGTATAGGGTACGCCGTATATACAAGTTATGTATAGGGTATGCCACTTTTACAGTTATTATTCCAATGAATAATAAAGAATGGAATAATGAAGTTCTCTTCATGAATAAGAAAGAATAACACCCACTACGGTACAACAAATAATATTCCCTACCTTAGAAGAATGAATATTGGAAAAGTGAAGTAGCAGAATACTTTTCTTCTTTCTCTCTATAGTTTCTCTCTGTAGAGTTTCAATGAATTCGTAAGAAAATAATGAAGGAATGAGCTTTCTATTTATAGAAAAAACGAGGGTGGCTCTTGGTTTTAACGAAGGGTCAAAATGTCTCTTAGTAATATCAAGAGACAACTACTATTCATGAAGGGTAATTAACCTTTGGAACAATCAAGAAGCAGCTTAACTCTTGTAATATCAAAGGGACAACTACTATTTGCGATGGGGTAATTACTATTGTGATGAAGGTAATTACTATCGACGAAGGTAAATACTATTGAAGAAGGTAATTACTATTCACAAAGGTAATTACTATCGACGACGAAGGTAAATACTATCGACGAAGGTAATTACTTATTCACAAAGGTAATTACTATTCACAAAGGTAATTACTATCGACGAAGAGACTCTTAGATGATGACATATACGGCCCCCATAAAATAATCAAACTTACCACAAACGCCTCATAACAGATGCACTTTTATATACATCAAGGATTGAATAAATATTACCACAATCATTTTATTTTTAATCAACACATTTTTAATCTTTCAACAATTATTAATCATTTATAACTTGTCGTCTCAATTAATAATATAACATATTATACGATGATAATCTTGTGACAATAATTGAATCAATAATATAAGAGATATGATGCAAAGAATTCTCAGTGAGAATAATTGAGTATAAATAAGTGACTTCTCACGTAAGATCAATAATCAATACCGTGGTGCTACTATGCAACCACGCCAGACATCGCATTTCTTTTACCATAGGTAGTTCAACAGCTTTTAACTCAGTAACACCTCCCGTTATTTTTATAGAAAGATAATTTAGTCGTTTTCTAACTACGACAATACTTCCGTAGGGGTCCACTTAATGATTGAGTCGTCGCATCTAATATTCCCCGACAAAAGAATATTCCCACCAAACGAATATTTTATAACAACTTGCTTACTTTGCAAAATTTATAAATATTACCCACAACTATAACATTATATCAAATTTATTCCATAATATTCAAAATAATATTTATAGAAAATGCATCTTTATTTATAAAAGTTTGGGTCTTATACCCACCGCCAATACCAAGAAAGCCGTAGACATTCTTGCTGGCCGATTGCCTGCTGCAGCTGGATGACATTGCCAAGCTCTTTGTCATTCACAAGATAATCAATTTGCAACAAGAGTTTTCTTCAAGTCCTCGAGAATTTTATCGTGGCTGAGTTCTTTCTTCGCACCTCAGACCGTTGTCGGACTTTTCCTTCCATTCCTCTGTTGTATGCGAATATGGACATACTCCTTAGAGCCAGTGGCTTCTGTTATTTGGACCTCAACAAATGTGTTGAAAGCGGTGGGGATCTGAATATCGATATCAACCATGTACATTGTGGAACGAAAACAAACGATAATCGAAACTGTTCAAACAGTAACAAAGGATGACACTTAATTTCCAAAGACCAATTGATTAAAGTAGCACTTTAGAAATTAGATTGTAGAAATTATATATCAAACACTACGAAAATCAAAATTAGATTTTATATCCCGATTCTGATGTTGGATGAGCATTTGACTCTGACCATGATTAGGAGTATACATGAAAGTAATATGCACACAAGCCAATCATGTTTGATGATAAAGCATATACTTTGTAACAATCTTATTCATTTATTAATAAAAAGTATTAATTTATTAAAGGCTTTTAATTATCTACATGATGCTGTTTTAAAATATGTGATAAACCCATAGTTTTAAGCAATGCTTTTAGAATAATGATGATGATCATTCTAATGAGATCTAAATTCTTAGAAAGCTTAAAACTAAAATAGTTCCCAATCATTGGATTACTAAATTGGGGATTAATGAATCCTGGATAGATTGGTACATACGTTGTTTGCTTTCATTGGATGAGGATGATTGATCTCACGATCATTTGTGTGAGACACTAAAGCAAGTATGTAGTGCTTATTAGAGAATAAGTTCAATTGAACGCTGCTCATTAAGGAATACCTAATGGAGTTTTACTTGCACAATAATAGGAATTCTCAGTAGTGATAGTAGACAAGTAATCCTTGGACTTGAGATCATCATAGATCTTGTGTATGATGAGTTATACTTTGACTTATTCCTTAAGACCCTTAGTGGTATATCAAATGGTATGTTTGGGTATAATAAGTTGTATATGGAGATAATGTATGATCAATAAAGAATCTACCACTTCTAATAAAAGAAGAGAAATGTCCTATGTGATTCGATAAATGACAACCCAAAGTAGTCCTCGGCTAAGCGCAGAATGAAATTAGAAAGGAGTTTCTAATTTGCATTATTTGAGTTGTGCATTTAAGAGTCGAAATACATATAATTAAATAAAATAAGACTTGACAAAGAATTCCATGCCTTATATTTAATTGGGACATCAGTATGGTGGAAGGATTGAATTGTCTGATAACTATTTACTCAAAGGTTCTTTAATGATTAATGTTGAAATCTATATTATCCGGAAAGTCGCCGATCGCTAGGAGGCTTATCCATATTGTAGAATAAATATTATTTATTTAAATAAATTAATTATTTAATTTATTTATTTAAATAAGATTAGAATTATTCTAATTGATTTATTCACAATCGGTTTAATATGGAGAACCTAAAGGGTCACAATTATAAAAGGAAAAATAATTATTTAAGAAGTTAATGGCATAATCGTAATAATATGTTATGTATATTTAATTTAATCTATGGTGATAGAATAAATTAAATAGCTTAATATTTATTATTTAATATTTTAGAAATATTAAATATAAATTAATAAGAGAGAGTCTTATTAATATTATTACAATTATTATTTTAATTTCTAAAAGAGTTTAGGAATTAATTTAATATAAGTATTTCATTTATTCCTAATTGGATTAGGAAGAAAAATTAGTTAAAGGAGTTTAATTAATTATCCCTAATAAGATTAGGAGCTTAATTAATTAAAAGAATTTAATTAATTAAATAAATCCCAATTCCTTAATTGTTAAGGTGGGTTGCCCACATCTATAAATAAGATGAGTCTTATTATGGGTGAGGTGGTTATTAACTTTTACAATATACGACATAATTCCAATTTGTTTGAAAAGACGCCTTTTCTATGTAGAGATGAAAACTAGGGTTGAGCCCAATATCCTTTCTCAATCATTATTATTCCTCGGTGGATCACCCTCAGAGGCCAAACATATGGGTGGCTAATGTTGATCAAAGGAAGAACAAAACCCCGGTGGATTCAAGTTGAACGCGAAAGGATTTGGAGGTGAACTTGTACTGAGGAAGCTTCGATCTTCAAGGGTATGATTTTATTCTTTATCTTTTCGCTTAATTAATAATCTGCGTATAAAGGGTGATCCGTAGATATGGTTTGTAAATTTTAAACTCGATTTTACACGCTTCGCATTTTTACGCAATTTGATCAAGGTTCATGAATATTACAAACCTAATAATACAGAGATGCCATTCTGGATAAAGAATCTCAATTAGTAGTTTCATGCTTACGCCAAACTCGTGAGTTTGGGTTCCTCGAGAAGCTTTAAGGTCACACTGCATAAGAATATCGTCGTTACTTTTTCACGGTTTTTACATCATTGTCGCGGACCAAATTAGCTCTCTTCTTTTATGTCTCTCTCTCGGCCAAGCGTAAACCGAATAAGAATCGGAGCTTGGGTTATAGATATTCATTTCGACATAATTTTCTTTTGGTTTTATTTTTGTTTAAATTTAGTTTAATTAATATAGAATGTTATATTACTCTTTTGCCATTTAAAGTCAATAAAACAATTTAAAGATTAGCCTTTTTTTAACACATAAGCACTGTATTGCCACGTGGTCATGCCACGTCAGCAATTTCTGACGTGGCAGTCCCAATTGAATGTAAGTGAAAAAAATTAATAATTCAATCATCTAATTGACAAAATTGAAAGGCGGATCACCGAAGTGTAATATGGCCTATAGTTTTGAATACTAATTCATATTTAAGCCTTATTATAATATCAGTAAACTCATATTAATGAATAAATTACAATAATTAATGTGCTAGCCACATAAAGAATAAAACAAAGTTTACATAATGGAATAAATATGAGAAAATCATACGACTGTATCCCTTATTTTAATTCACCGGTGAGATCTAGTCCGTCTAAATTAGTATTTGTATTTTGTAGTATCTCGCGTTCTCTCACTCAATCGTATTAAACTCAAAATTCCTGACTAATTTGAACCGCTTACCCAAATTGTTCCCTAAAATTCTTAACCACTGGCTAAATTATTATCATTCGATTTTCCTTGTCCTTCTAATAAGTAATACCTGGTTGGTATGGTAAGTCTAAAGCCGACAATTACCAAGAAGCCACTTAAAGTCAAAGACGATCAATGCTACTGAAACACGTAAGTATGTGTGGCATTATGTGAATCTTTTTTATTGATATCTGATACTGTATTAGCATTATTTAAGAAAGAAATGGCTTACAACTGTCTACTAACACTGTTTCTGAGTTTTAAATAGATAAAAAAGAAATAAACGAAAAATTAAAATTTTTATTCTAATTTTTATGTTTATGAGTTTTTTAATAAACCGAAAAGAAAAGAAATGGATAGAAAATTTGGTCATTTTTTTTATCAAAGTTTTCCGTCCAAAATTAGCCTGATTTGGACGGAAAAGAAATTAGAATAAATAATATTTTTATAATCCCCATATTATCCTCAACTTTTAATATAATAAATTTTAAATTACAACTCAGTTCTCAATTTTAATTTTTTTATTATTTTCTATTAAAAATTCAGAAACAATACAAAGAAAAAATTTAAATTTTATATTTTTTTTATTTTAATTTAAATTTTGTATTCTATTTTTCTGTTCAAAACTGTTAGTGTAAAAGTAGAAGTGAAAGTGAAAGTGAATTATATATATCTACTTCATTTCTAGCATATTCTTGAAGCTCGTCACAAACTCACTAACAACCTTTTTCTTTCAGAAAGTAGGAGACCAATAATATACATAGTTAATGACTTTACTCAAATCAATCCCATCGTTTTCGATATTTTATCATCAATTCAACAACATCGACCAATTTCATACCTATTCTTAAAATATTCAGGAATTCAGTCTAATTAATGGAATAATTCTAGATCTTCCTTCTTTTTCCATGTTTTATGATATTTTGGTAGCTTGGAATTGATGGGGAGTGAGGTAGTAATTGAGAGAGAAGGTCTGTGTGATGGTGAAAATACCATATTTGTTGCAGTGGGAAAGAATGCGAGGGAAAGCAAGTCGGTTCTGTTGTGGGCGTCGCAATACTTTGCTGGGAGGAAATTGTGTCTTTTGCATGTCCATCAGCCTGCCCAATTACTCACACTCAGTGAGTTTTCAACTTTAATTTACATATATGCGCATAAACATACATATGCATCTGTTATTTTGATTATGAATATTTGGTGTGTTCATTGTATAAAGATTATAGTTGGGTAATTGGGTTTTGTAGAATTGTTGGGTTAGATGTGGCATTTGGCTAATCAAGTTGTTTGTTTGATTGAATAAGTGACAATTCCCTATTTTTTTATTCGTGTTTGTAATTTGCTCACGAAATTCATTATTGGTAAATATTATCAGTTTCTGCTCTGGCTTGAGATGTTCTATTGCAGTATTGGTAGGAATTTGGATGGAAACAGAATTCTAGTTTGCATTCCTGTCATATTTTTACCCATAGCTTCTGTCAATATTTACATAATCGAAGAATAAAATACTTGTATCAGAACATTATTATAAATTTCTGCGTGTTACATAAGATGCAAAATATTATAGTAAAATTCTGGAGGCACTGGGAAATGTAGAATAAGTTGGCTACTAATATTACTGATGCGATGAGTTTGTTTATAAGGGCGATGTTTATTGCTTTTAATCCACTAACATTAAGTTTGAAGGTAAAAAAAGTGTAAAAAATTTGAATATAACAAAATGGATGTGCTATAGCCTATATGTGTGAGAACATTTGTCTATGCAAGTAATTATTACATTTGTCAGTGCTGCTTGCATTTGAAAGATAAATGGACTTTTATAAAATTTTCATTCTTTCACTTACCATTTTTGCCTTTCATATGAACTTAACTTTTTCAGTATAGAGTTCTTTGGTACTAGTCTTAATTCCCATACACTTTCTGTTTTTGGCTTAATGCATGACTATGATTATTATCTTTGGTTCATCTACAGTTGATGGAAAACTTTCAGCCAGTAAACTGAAACAACAGGCAATTAAGGTCTGCCGAGAACTTGAAAGCCAAAAGATGCACAAACTTTTAAATCAGTACCTTCTCATTCTCGTCCAAGTAGGGGTATTGTTTCTTCCATTTAGCTTCACCATCTGGGCTGTGTTGCTGAGGGTGTTACAGTTGCATTAATTGTGTTATTTATATTATATTCTATCTTTAGGATTTAGGATTGAGTGGTTGACTTGTAAAAGGTTATCGGATTAATGTCATGGTTAGAATTTATATGAAATAATTATCACAAAGTTTTGACATTAATTATCACATCTTGCAAGTCCTGCGAATACTGTATTAAAGTCTTTTATCCAATTTTTAAATATTAATCTCATTGTGTATTTGCAGGTGCAGGCAGGTAAGATGTGGATTGAAATGGAAAACGTTGAGAAAGGAATTGTGCATATTATTGCTCAGCAACACATTAGATGGCTTGTCATGGGAGCCGCAACAGAGAAACACTATTCGAAGTATGAAACATATGTTACAATTACCATTTTATCATTGTGATGTTATTGCTGGTAGCATATATGAATATGAATTGTCCAAATGTATTTCTTTATGCTAATGCTAAAAAAAAGTTGATTATGGTGCTTTTAAGAAGTGCTATAAGCATGGCCTACTGTTGCCCCACTCATACCACCCAAAATATCTTGTCAAGTATGTAGTTTTCTTCTTTTTTAATTTCTCCTCGTTCCAAATGAAGGAAAGACAAATGATAGACTTCTAGGATATTGAGTGGAGGTACATCATCCGAGAATTATCGATTATATAAGAAAGCAAGGAACACGTTAATTAAAGGGTATTAGAGCAGGACCTTTTGCATGTATACTTCATCATAGTAAAAACTGTATTGCTATTTAATAAAATTGTAGATATCGTGATATTTTTTTTCTTTCAGTTTTCACAATTGAGTAAAGCTACTAGTATTGTGACACCGCTAACTTGGTGGTGTATTGAAGCGACATATTTTAAACTCTTGACAATTTTACATGATGGCATGATGCAAACTCGACCATTTCTTATTTTCAGTCTTTTCTCCCTATATCAACTGAACCAATCAATCAAGATTGCAGGAACTTGATGGAGCTGAAGTCCAATAAAGCAATATATGTGTGCAGACAAGCTCCAGTTTATTGTCAGATCTGGTTTGCGTGCAAAGGAGTACTTATTTGTAGCAGGTATGTTGGCCAATGTAAGTACTTTTTTTGGTAACTTTATCATGAATATGTTTCTCTTAGGATAGGTAAGAGATAATGTACACTTTCTACTGATGTTGTACATTAGTGTTGGTGTCTTGGTTTTTAGGGGAGTTTTCGCATAGACTTTTCTTCTTTCATTGTAGTTGCTTCCAAGTGGACTTGAAGTTCATACGAAATAACCAATTTTTTTCTTCTTAATTTGTTCATAAAGAATCCTCTACATACTTTTCTATTCTATTTCTTGAGCTTCATAGCTACCTTGACAGTCCATGTCTCGAAGTTCACTCATCCAATACCCGCTTCAGATTGTACTTTAATTTACTTTTTAATTTCTTAAGGCATCTACTAATACATTATATCGAAGCTCCTGATTTGGAGAAAGAAAAAACATAATAAACCATAAAAAAAATTACTTACGATCATATTTAGTAGACATGGAAAGGCATCTCATTTAAGGTATACTAACACAGATCATGTTTCTTTTCACTGAGGAAGGCCTGCTAATATTACTTCTCAGATAGAGAGGATTGGGGACTTGTCTTCTAAAACAAGTACCATAGAAACAACATTACAACAAAATAATGTAGCAGATGCAGATGAAGATGTCGATGCTTCAGAGTCTTTGGAGCATCTAAATGGCTCAAAAGACAAAGTGGTTGTTACTCTTAAGTCAATCCCCTTGCTGATGGATGAGATGAAAGAAGATAGTTCAACTTTACCCTCACCTCACAAGTCCCATAAACGTCTCTTTCGCTCATCGTCTGCTATGTTGCTGGTATGTCGTACAATAATGAAAAAAATAATCTACTTAACCACTGGTGAACTTCTGAGTTTTGAAAGTTGACATCTTATAATTCTTGGGGTCTGAGTATGTGAATAAGAAAAGTGACGATGTTAGAAACTTTCCTGTAATAAAGGAGTGAAAGGAACTGTTCTGAGTCTTTTAGTAACTATAGCTACATTTTACTCTGGAGTTGATAGGATAGTAGAAACTTGTTTTCTGAATATTTCAGGTTGATCTTAATTATGTCACTTAATATAGTAGTTTTTATCAGAATTTAAAAAATTGAATATCATTTTGTGATTTAGGCAGAAAGACCTCAAGGTCAAGGAACTGGTGACCTATATCATAAATTAGAGCATGCTAGGATACATGCTGATAATTCAAAGCAGGAAGCGTTCCAAGAGTCGGTGAGACGTTGGAAAGCTGAAGAGGATGCCATGGAGGCCTTACACAAGGTGAGCTTTATCTTTGAAGATTCTCTTCTTATTCTTCTTTCTTTTCCTCTTTTTTTTTTTCTCTATTTTTAATATCTTTGTACTCTTTTTTTCCTTTTCCTTTTCCTTTTCCTTTTCCTTTTCCTTTTGCTGCTGCTATGTTTTGTGGGAATTCTGTTGTTCCTAGATAACATATATTTTTCAATAAATATTCTTCTCAGGATGGACATGGCTGCAGATAATTGCATCAACCATGCCCAATGCAGACCATGACTAACCAGTTGAATTGAATGTCTAGTCTTAATGTCGACTTTATAGCTCTCTGAAGTAAGCTTTGGCTGTATGGTTGATAATGATGTAAAGCTTCAGATTAGGCCATGCCTTTTCTATAATCTAAACTCGTCTCACGTTTACAATAAGTTTATAAAAATATCATTATCCTACACTTACAAATGACAGATTGAAGTGAACCGAAAAGATCATCACCTGATTTAACTTTTGCTAGAATAAGTTCCCTGACCTTGTAATAGATGTTGTAAACTCGCAATTCTTTACTATGTAGCTTTGCTTGTCACTGTGTTACAGGCTGAAGCATCAGAAAGTATATGGATGAAGGAGACAAACCAAAGAAAAGAATTGGAGGAAATGTTGGCAAAACAAAGGCAAGAATTAGAAAGGATAAAGAATCAGCATGATCGATGCATAAAAGAACTTCAGATGGTCCGGGAGCAGAAGCCAATGCTAGAGAGCCAAATCACCGAGTCCCATCTTTTGGAGAAGGAGTTAGAAGAAAAGATCATTCAAGCCGTTAAACTCCTGATCATATTTAAGGAGAAGCGGGATGAGCTGCAGACAGAACATGAAGAAGCAACTAAGGAAGTTAAGAAACTAAGGAATTTGGTAGAAGAGAACACTGTGAATTTAAGCTCGCCACAATTTTTTGCATTCTCTTTCTTGGAGATAATTGAGGCTACTCGGAACTTTGACCCATCCTGGAAGATTGGAGATGGGAAATGTGGGTGTGTTTACAAGGGCCTTCTTCGCCATGTGAAGGTTGCTATAAAGATGTTGCCCTCACATGGTTCTCAGAACGATACGGAATTTGAAAATGAGGTAATTTTTTTTCTTCCAGATATCTTGATGTAAATGCATCTGTATTCAATTTCTTGCAAGGTACTTATGTAGGATCATACATTATGGTGGATAATGATTGAGACATTATACTACAAATTTTCATAAATGACCATAGAAGCTAAAGCTGATAACCTTTTTACTTTACTTTGAATCAACTGTACATGTCAATTTTGGTGACTAAATATAAAGAATGGTGGCATGATATTGTTATTTGTATAGCTAGTATGGGGTCTTTACTTGACGATGCGAAGTCCCTTTCAGTTTATTTAGTTTGCGTATTTAAACTATCAGACATGACCATCTGTTGTCTGGTATTATTGTTCAGTACTAGCTTCATTAGAATTGTATGCTATTTGTAGACTTGTACAAAATATATGCTATTTTATATCTTTTCCTACCTGTTTGCATCTTTTCATATGCCGCTTTATAGATAATATGGTTTATGTACATAGTCCTACATTTAAATCAGGTTATTAGGAAATTCTTGGTGCATTCCTTTTGGAATCTCCTGAACCATATTGCCAATATATCCCCTCTTTCTCTTCAGTTTTGTTAAATGTTGAGAGAAATTTTAGGCTGTTCGTTCTTAGTTGCTAGAGAATTCCTTAAGTTAGAAAAGATGTGGTCTGGAAACTAGATGTCCAATTTCAGTCTTATATCTCACTCTCTAAGCAAGAAGGAAATTTCAAGGCTGAATTATATAAGATTTATGTTTCTAGCAACTTCTCTCTGTAGTTCTTGCCATGCTGCTTGCTTAATGGCATCAAAGTTATATTTGACACGTATAAACTTTTGAGGCTCACGTGTAAGATTTAATGATGTATATTTTTCATGAAATTAGCCAACGACAAAACCAAACTATTTGGTGCCGTGTATTTTCCTTTGACAAAAACCATTGGCATTTCTTCACTGCATCTCTGTTGTTTAATGCAGGCAGCAGTTTTGAGTAGGATGAGACACCCAAACCTTGTCCAACTGGTTGGAATCTGTCCAGAATCTCGGTCACTTATTTACGAGTATTCTGAAAATGGCAGCCTTGAAGATCGTCTAGTTTGCCAGGGAAATACCCCACCTCTTCCATGGCAAAGTCGAGTTAAAATGGCCATTGATATATGTGCTGCTCTTATCTTCCTCCACTCTAACAACCCGTGCATTGTCCATGGGAATTTAACGCTCACCAACATCCTCCTTGATGCAAACTATGTCAGTAAACTTAGCAACTTGGGAATCTTTCGTTTTATCCCCCCTGATGCAAGTCCAGAGGCATCTATCTATGTGGATCCCGAATTTAATGAGACTGGAGAGCTCACTACGGAATCGGATGTCTTCTCATTTGGGATTGTTTGGTTATGTCTGTTAACTGGGAGGCCGGCCTTAGGGATAATAAAAGATGTGAAATGTGCACTAGAAAAAGGGAATTTCAAAACAATTTTGGACTTTTCAGCCGGGGATTGGCCACTTGAGCTGGCAAAACAGTCAGCTCACTTGGCATTGAGGTGCTGCAAAAAGAAAAGATTGGATCGGCCAAATCTCATCACAGATGTTTGGAGTCTGATTGAGCCGATGAGAGGTTTATGCACTTCATCCTCCCTGGACTCTGAGGGGAAGCGTCGAATTCCCTCTCATTTTGTCTGTCCAATTTTCCAGGTAATAATAGCATTACTATGTTTTGCATCAGCATGTCCCATATTTGCACAACATGTTTCGTGTATTATTGTAGTATTTAGTCACTATGATAGTAGTTTCCATTCTCCAGGATCACCAGTTAAAATCATGACATGTCTTGTCTGAAACTGATGTGCCTTTCAGTTTACTGGAAAGAACCACATAGTAGTGTCCGATGGTGGTTGAATATTAATATGCAAATTTAGGGATATTATGTTTTGAGAATTAGGAGTTGGTTTAAATTTGTTTACAATTTTGGGAATGTACAGGAAGTAATGGAAGATCCATACATAGCAGCAGATGGTTTTACCTACGAGGCAGATGCCATAAAAGGATGGTTGAACAGTGGCCACAAGACTTCACCGATGACAAACCTTAAGCTTGATCACTGTGATTTACTCCCCAATTATGCTCTTTATTATGCAATTCAAGAGTGGCAACAACAATCCTGAACCTGTTTCATGTTCTAGTTTTCCATAAACTTGTGCAGCTTAAGAAAATACATGTACCATATTCACCATTATGCATTAATCCAATCCATGAACTGCTAATAGCAGTCAGGGTTTTGTAAACAGTCTTTTATATATATATATATAGTCCGCTTCTCCAACGAACGGGAAGGAACGAACCGGCTATAGCGACGGTTCCGTCGCTATAGCATAGAAAGCCGATTTTTTATGTTATAGCGACGTCCGATTTGCTTTTAGTTTACTCCCTTCAATTCGTTGGAGAGAGCGGATATATATATATATATATATATATATATATATATATATATATATATATATATATATATATATATATATATATATAAGAATAGCCTTGGGACCAAGTTAATTGTATTTTAATTGAGAGGTTATAACTAAATAGAGGTATTGGTACAAAACATTTTTCGAACATCCAAAAGTATCCACTTTAACAAAAATAACAGTAAGAACTCTCTAAAAATTATTATTCGAAAAATATTTATATAAAGTTGTGCACATAGTATTTACAGAATATTGAAAAAAATGAAAGAAAACATAAATTATTTAGACTTTCAAACTAGAATGTGTATGTTTTCAACTCTACATAAGTGCAAAGTCTTTTATAGGTAAATGTAGTCTTTTAAAACTACTATTGTCACTTATATGAATGTAACATTGATATAAATATAAGTGACAATAATAATTTCAAAAGACTATATATGAAATTATTATTATATATAGGTATATTTTTAATACTGAAACTTAAAAAATATATAACATATTAAATTTAGAAGTTATTCATATTTAAAACTGACCCAAGTTGGGACCAATTTTTTTTTATAATACATAGAAGTTATTCTTGTATAGAGGTTTTATTGAATATGGAAAAGAAAGAACCAGCTTTGGGACTTGGGTTCCAATTACAGTTTAGGCATCTTGAGTGACATAACTAAGTGTTAGTAAAGACTTGCATTTTTACACATTTATTAACGTTAGGAAGGCAGCACACTTGTATATTATTTCTTTTATTATTCTTCTTAAAATTAAACTTGAAAAAATATTTATAATTAAAAAGTAGTAGTACAAAAATGATGCCTGAATATGTATATAAAAAGTCAGATATAATCCTCATTTGATTGAAGAAGAATGATACTACTATGAAATCTAAAGCAATGTTGAAATTGTTTTTATCTAATTCAATTTCCCTTTTTTATTTCTCGCACTTTTGATACATAAAATTTAAAATAATATTAGAAGTCTCATTTCAAATTACAAATTTTTTGCTCAAATCAATATGATGATGATACTATATTATTTTATTTGACACAATTTAAACCCCAAAACTTAAAATTGAATTGGACAACTATATCATCCGATATTTCTGCCAGGGTAATAATTAGTACTTTAATATATGTGTAAAATAAGTCTACTATCACATAAAATCGCTCACATATTGTTCATATACAGTCATATATATATTTTGATGGCCCACGTGCATGTGAACGATTTTATGTGATAGTAGACTTATTGTATAGATGTATATTTTTGGATTAACTATTATCCACACTCCTCCTAGCCTTAATCCTTAATTACTTAAACTCTAATTAATGGATAGCTTCTTGCAGGCAGGCATGTAATGTAGTTGTACGTTTTGGGCTCTTTTTTCTTGTATTAGAGCGTGTACGCCACGCTTTATGACTACGCGTGTCAAACAACATTTCGATTACATTAATTTTTAAAGTTTGATTACTGAAAAGGTGTAAGGAATTTTTTTTAATTACTTTTTACCAAATTTTAATTTAAATTAATTATGTATTTTTTTAAAAAAAAAGTTTCCTTACTTAGCGAAAGGGTAAGTAATTATGTATTTTTTTTAATTACTTCGTCTCTGCCTTAATTTCTTTCTTTCTCGATATATTTTACCGACTGCTTCTCGTGTATTGCGAGTTTTATATATTACATATACTCCATATCTTATTTATATAAAGACATACTATATATTTTCCTCGCCGTACAGTTCTCTCGCCGCCTTTCCGGCGACTTCGAATCCCTCCGACCTCCGTCGTGGATCCCTCAAGTCCCCATACTGGTACGTAAGACGTAAAACTCTCGCTCACTCTATTTGTGCAGCAGCTGATCACGGATCACGTGACCTCAAATCTAGCTAACCTTTCTCTTTGTTCTTAATTAGTTTCGTTTACTCTCTCCATTCTTTCAATTTTATTTTGATTTGAAATTTCAATTATTTGGTTAATGATCTGCATAATTTGGTTTAATCAGTCCTTACTCTTTTTTGCATGATGTATCCGTTATTATTGTCTGCCCTTCTAAATTCGCTACTTAATATTTAATTTCACCTCTTGATTTGCTGTGTTAAGTATACAAGGATGCTTTGTTATGTTTGTTCAATGTAGATTGGATTAGGTTTGTGACTTGAGAGGCATGATCCTTCTATGATCAGTTTTTTGGTTACTCTTTTTTGCAAGTATTATTTGATAAATTATATATTAAGAAAGAGAGGGGGTGGGTCATTATACACTACATTGAATCTAATCTATTTTAGGTTAGTAGAATAGGGTGTTTGGTTCAGCATTGAAAATTCGAGTATTTCAGATAGTTTGGCTGGTTTTAGCTTTTATAATAAGTCTTGTGCTTTTAGAGCAATGATCTTAGAATTAAATTGGAAATCATTTTATTTGTTTGTCATGTTTGTGTTTACACACGCTTGGACAGACAAATATACAAAGTGGTTGGGTGCAATTTTTACGTGTTAATTGAGCCAGAAATTACCTAGTGATAAAGGCGCGATGAAAACTCTTTTTGGTGAAAATTCTTTTGGGTTTCAATTACGGAATGTTCTCATTAGTTAGTGCGGACCTATCAAATCTTTATTTAGAACCTGTTCTTAGATTGTTCTGGTTTTTTAACATTGTATAACATTATTTTAGTAAGTAGGAACTAGGGTCTTACATGAGGAATTGAGGATTCTACTTGATGGAATTCGTCACATTAATGGATACTGGAAAGCCAGATATTTAGAAATTCCATTTCGAGGGATATCTTTGCTCATATTTTAATAAAGATTCTACATTATGTGGGGTACTTTTTTTGAAAATAGATATGCAGATTGATTGCCGATATTGTTTAAACTATTTTTGGCAGTGGCCTTGTTGCTACATGGTCATAGGTTAAATTATCAGTTTAATTTAATTTATTTTTTTTATAATTGTATCTGTGGAGGATTTGTGTCGCTGGGGTTTTTAGAACGCAAACTAATATTCTTCTCTGTTTTTCTTTCTGGGATTTTGAGCGTGACACCATTTTTAGGGAAGCTCTGTCCCTTAATATCCTGCAACCAAGGTTTTAGTTGTCTGGGAATGAATTTTTAAAACAGTAAACAACGAGTCTTTGGATACCCGACAGTATTTAGTCTAATATATATGTTGCCTCATTGCCATTTCTAAAAGTTATGTTATCATATGTTTAAGAAGTATATGACTTGTACCAATTGCTTTTCACATTTATTTCATGTATTATTATATTATGCAAGTGATGATATTCATTAACTCCTGTAATTTGTGATAACTCCTATAATTTGTAATAAATATCGTCATTTTTTACTATGTTGTTGTGCGTTTTGTCATCTTCTAGATATTAATTACCACCTGTTGATCCCACTACCTGCATCTTACTTTCTGTATGAGATTGCATTTATTGTGTATCACTCAAAAGTCTTAAATAAATTTGGGGAAAGTAGAATTTTAATTCTTTGCAGCACTGCTCCCCTCGTCAACATTGTGATTCAGGGTCGGCAGAATGCCCGATGCACATCATTGAATGCTGTTGTTCTTTATTGAGTTGTATATTAATGAATGAATTAATCTATTTGTGAAAACCTGACGGATAATTTGTTAAAGTGTTACAGTGCCATTTTATATGCAAGTGGTCTTTGGTGCATAGATGTCAATTGCTAAACTCAGGGCTCCTTGTAATCCAGATGCAATGAAATCAGAAGGTGGGAATGATTCCCGGGATACTTTCATCAGACAGCCGAGTGGAAAAGAGCCTTCTCTTTCTTTCTCAAGGACAAATGATAGCCCAGTGCAATGGATCCAATTACTTCAGGCCTTAGACCAACAAGGTACTAGTAGTTTTTTTAGTATTGTTTTTTTTGAGGTTAAAGAACGCCTTAGAAGGTGGATGACATGCTCTGAATCATAACAATGTCTCAGTTTATATACCATATAAGGTAAATGGGATTAAGGAATCTGTTCCCATTTCATAAGTGGTGGACCTCTTCTATGAGGAACAAGAATGCCTTTTAACATATGCAGTGTCTCAAAATCCCCAAGTTAGTAGTTGCCATGGTAAGGTGGCTGGTGGTGACAATGACGAGCCTGGAAAAAGTAGGTTAAATGTCATCCACACCCTATTTCTTGTGTCTTGTTTGACTTGTATAATAGTTTATGGCTTAAAATAGGTTTTTACTGTAATGTTTATTGAAGCTTGTATGCGTAAATTATAACCAGATAAACTTAAAATAGACAGTATCCACAAGTTTTTTGGGGGGTAATTAGGAGATTATAAATCACGTAGTCATTTATGATTTTTTAAAACTTCCTATACTACTATAAATGAAATTGAATTTAAACCCCATCTACCCGTATTTAATATGACTGCTATAATCTGATTATATATATAGAGAATCGATATTTTCCCAAGTAAATTTGATAGTTCCACAATGTACTCTCTCACTTGAGGTGGACCCCACTTACTAATCATGTGAGGAGGAGCTTGTGGAACTATCAAATTTACTTATGGAAATATCAATTCTCTCTATATATATGCAAAAAGAAATCTGATTATATGTACATGGTGACTTCCAGTTGCGGTAAGCGACAAATGAGCCTTAATATTTAAGGGCTGTTGGTAGCAATCATTTTTTGGACCCAAATCAAACATCAAGAGTCTAGATCTCAATTTGTGGGCTTGTTGTTGAAGCCAAGTTATTTGAACCATTACTTCTCTTTTTCAGATCTTCTTGGTTGGCCCTTGATAACTCCTTTCAAGGTTCAGATGCAGAAGTGTGACAAGTGTTCCCGGGAGTTTTGTTCTCCGATCAACTACCGGAGACATATACGTGTGCACCGGCGGTCTTTAAATGTTGATAAGGTTTTCCTTATGTTTCTGTAATTTAATTCTTGTGACTATATGTGTGTTTGCTACTATATCTTTATTTTATTAGTGTTGGTTTTTAAACATCTGAAACCTAAAGGTTTGTACTTGATGGCGGAAAAAATAAAAAATAAAAAAATTTAAAGGCTGTCGGTATATCGGTTCGAGGAATCTACTTACAGTTTTCTTTCTTATTATTGTAAATGGTTTAGTGTCTGATATGATATCTATATACATTGCAGGAGTCTCACAAAAACAGGGATTTTTTGGGAGCATTTTGGGATAAGGTAATGGCTTGCGCCTAGTCATTTGCACTAGGGTCTTCTTCTTAGTTGCAATATGCTAATTACTTTGTTTATATTGCAGATATCGTTGGATGAGGCTAAGGAAATTGTATCATTTAAGGATGTGATTCTGGAGGTATTCACCTTATCTTTGTTTCTTTTTGTGCCTTGATAATGATCTGTGTGCTTACTACGTCATAAAAGTTAATTTCTTGAAAATTTATGAGATCAATTATTCTATAGTCACAGTTCATATTACAGAGAATATATTGGGTATCTGTGAAACATGAAGGCTTCAAACTTGGTGGGATACTGGAAAGGAATTGGAGAGATTTAAAATTTAAATCAATATAATTTTTATTAATTGTTTTACGTGAAAATTAGGATTTTAAATAGTAGTATGAATACAATAATATAAATGATTTGAGTTTTATCATTTATTGTTCAATATTCCTTGAAAATAATTAGTCTTTCTGCTTTAATCCCTGAGGTTTCAATATTTTAATTAATTTCTTGGACTGACTATATTTTTAGGAAGTTCCTGGCTCTTCAATAGTAAATGCATTGGCATCATTTATCCGCACACCAGGATTTTGTGCTCTTCCACAAGTTTATGTGAAGGCTGGCTCTGCACTCTTGGTAAGGGATGATGTTGGATGTCACACTCCCTCTCTATCTTCCCCCATCCAACCAACCATAAAGAAACTTTAGTTCTATAGTTTTTGTTTGATTCTATAGTTCTTTTGTTCTTTTTTGGTTTCAGTTGTTAATTTCGTAGTAATTTATATGTATTTGAAGAAAATTTCATTTGTAGGATGTAGTCCAAGCTACACCTTCCAGGCTTTCTATATCCTCCCAGGAGCTATTCGGTATCCTTGACGATGCAAGTGAGAGAACATTCTTATGTGCCGGCACTGCGGGGTCGATGCAAAAGTATGTCTTTGATGGGGAGGCTGGGAAAATTGGCCTTGAGATGAAGAACTTAGTTGCTTGCACCAGCTTCCTTGTTGAACAAAAACTGGTATTCACCTTCCCATATTATTAAACTTTACTTATTTGGGATACTCTGTCATTAGACTTACTCCCCTCCCTTCCTCCATAACCATCACCACCATCCACCATCCACCATCCACCAAACACAAACCCCCCAACACATGCACACACAAAAAAAAGCATGTTAGATGAATATAGTGGTCATCTGAGGTGCCTTAACATGCTTACATTTAATAGATATATAGAGTCGCTGGCATGTCCACTGACGTTCATAAATGAGCTTTGTCTGCGCCTTCAGACAGACTTCCTGCATTACCTTTTTTCTCATTCAACCACCTATTCTGTCTGTTTCATTTCTCTTTATCAAATAACAATAATTTAGTTTTCTTTTGTGTTCAGGTTAAAGCATGGATTGCTGACAAAGATGCTGAAGCTTTAAGATGCCAGAAGTTGCTTGTGGAGGAGGAAGAAGCTGCTCAGAGAAGGTAAATTTCACCTATTTCTCCGCAAATTACAAACTTATGTTGAGCTTCCTACTACTGTTTCCGTCATTGCAGAGTGCTTATTAGGATAAAGCCTAATTCCCATTTCACCAAGGTCTTGAAGGAGTTGATTAAATTTTGAATATTCTAAGCAAAAGAACAAGATATGCCAACTTGACTCTCCTTCCAAATGGTTTTGTACTTTGTGATAGATCTGTTCAACTAACCCTGCTTTTGAAAGCCAATTTAGCATGTTGCCTATTTGTCCCATGGTTGCAATAAATAAACAAACGTACTTGTTTGCCAGATTTGTGCATATTTTGGTTATTTTTGTTCGGTAGTTGAAGTTTGAAATGTGTATAGTTCTCTCGTCCAAATTGATTCAGAAATATGGTTTGATTATTTAAAAATGAACAGTTTTATCAGAGAGAGTGAAAACTTGGAGGGAGAGTATTGCTTTGGGAATTGAAAGGACATAAGGAGAGATTAGAATCTAAATTTGGAAGATAAGATGTAACCGTCTTGAATATAGAACCAGACTATAATAATCACTCTTTAGAGGGCAACTGTGGATTATTTTTGTTGTTTTTTCTTGGATTCAGCTCTATGGTGAAGGATGCCTGGTTTTCGAAATGATTTGTGATTTTATTTAATTGGCTCTTTTTGTAAATTTATAAAACAATCAATATATATAGGGAGCGGATCAGGTCCGGACTCCCGCATTTTGGTCCGCATTTTATCACCCGGACCTGATCCTTGTTGTATATATATAAACATACATATATATATATAGGGTCCGGTTCCTGTAAGTGCTCCCTTACTTTGTTAAAATGCGGACTTTTTTTTTTGATTTTTTTGCTTTTTTTTTAAATAACTAAAAAAAAAAGTTTAATATTTTATGGAACTGAAATTTTTTCATAATACAGTGTTTTGGATGTGATTTGGATACGTATAACAAAATAAGTGCATGCGATTGCGCGCATCGTACCACCATTTTTTGGTATAGGTATTCAAATCACGCCCAAAACATTATATTATGGAAAAATATCAGTTTCATAAAATATTAAATATTTTTTTTTAGTTGTTTTTTTAAAAAAAAAACAAAAAAAACACAAAAAAAAAAGGTCCGCATTTTAACAAAGTAAGGGAGTCCTCACATGATCGGTTCTGTATATATATATACATATATATATATATATACAGGGATTAAAATGAAAAATAATAAGCAAGCTGAGATGTTACGATTAGTTTCCTTACTTTCAACTTTCATTTAAATAGGCAAGCTGAGCTGTTGGAAAGAAAAAGACAGAAAAAAATTCGACAGAAGGAACAAAAAACAAAGGAACAATCACATGAGGAGAAGCCAGATTTAAATCGCACTGTGTCAGTATTAGAGAGCGCGCCTTCTGATGAACTATCCAGTCCACATGTTTCAGAGGCACTGGCAGATCATGTTCCCTCACTCCTTGAGCCTCTCCACTTCTTGAACGATGAAGAAGCTGCACATATTGAAGCCCAAGGTGGATTCAGCAGTGAAAATTTGGATTCAGGTGGTTCTCAGAATGTTGAATCTCGAAAAAGTCAGGGAAATGGTCATCGGAATTTAGTCATCAGTAATTGGCAGCTGCCAAAATCACAAAAGGGTGGGCGGAATGGATTTCGTCCTAGTCAGAATCTTCATATAGTGAAACCAGAACCTGTGCAAAGGCATGCTCCCCACAGGGATCCAAGGGCTGTTCCAGTTAATGGAAGTAAAGTTTGGACTAGAAAAGCTAAAAGAGAAAATGGCGGGGGATGTGTGATAACCAGAGTACGGGAAGAGGAAATAAGCGAAACAGATCAAACTAGTGAGGTGATGATTGGTTCTATATCCGTGACAGTGAGAAATTGTACCTCGCAGGGACTAGTTAATAGTCAGTCTGAAGCCCAAGATACTTGCAGCAGCATAGAGCATGTTATACCCAAAAAAGTTGGTGCTCAAGACAAGCTGATGAAGTCGGATTCTGTCCTGAGTAGCACAAACCAATCTACTGTCAAATTTTGGAGGCCCATGAGCAGGCATGATACTAGAGGTCAGTTTGCTGTTCAAAGTGGCAATCAAGAGTCAGAGGACGATCCAATCCCAGGAGTGGGTGGTGATCGCACTATGCCTGGTGAAAGCTGTCTTGGATTGTGTGAAATGAATGGCGATAATGGCAATGTCAAGGAAATCATGCAGCCAAAAGGCTTGCCGTTCTCCAGCCATGCTGCAAGAGCTTTTCTTGCCCAGAGTAAGCTCATTTCTGTTGTATTTAATACGCTAAATATTCTTAACTTCAAAATTTCTCGTGCAGCCCATTTACTCGTCTTGATGGCCTTGAATCCCATGTAGGATGGAAGGATGCTATCTCAGGGGACCATGTGACCTTGGTCCTCTCCCCAGAACCTGAATGTCAAGGATACGGTGATGCCCTAAATGACTGTTCGGTAGCAGCATCAGCTGTTAAAGCATCAGATATCGAGGAGCGTAGCATTCTTGGCAGTGCAGAGAACCGGCTGGGTGATATGGGGGCGCTCAAGTCCTCAACCAATGGACATGCGAAGGCCAAGTTTAGGACAAAGCCCGAGAAGGGCATCAAAACAACGTACATTCCCAAACAGAGAAGTGTTACCTAGGAGATAGAAGGTGAAGATTTAGTTTGTTATACCAAATGTGCAGTTAACCCTTGGCCTACATTATTAGCAGCGGAGGTTCCAGTTTTACTAGTGGTACTTCTGTTTTTGAGGGAAGTGTTTTACAGGTGGATTTTTCTTTCTTACTTGATTGGGAAATTTTGGTTAGTAGGAAGAGGAGGGAGGGGTCTCTCTCCTTGTCGTCCAGATTATTTCGTAATAAACTTGGTTTTCTTTTTCTGTTGCGGCCATTCGTTTGGCCTTAGTTTTGCTATGTTCGGCTGCATTAGTCATAATCGTTTGTTATTCCATTTTGATAGACTGGATTATGAATTAATGAATTTTGGAAGGTGGATTCATGAGTTAGTATTGTTGAGCAATGTTTTAAAGCACTTTTCATTTTTATTGAACTCAGCTGGTTCAGACTTGAATTGGGATGAATTTTTCTATTTATTGAAAATCAGATAATTTTCAAAACTAAGCTAATAAAAAAACATAAGATGCCCTACCAAGGAAATAAATAATTCCTGGAAAATCTAATTTTACTGCAAAATACTCGTATATCCCTCCCTCTCTCCCTACTCGCATCCGTTACCACTTCAGGTACGTGCTGGATCACAGGATTTTTGACTACTCTTTTGGAAGCAACGTATTCCTCACTTGAACCAAAAGAATCTCACCATTTGACACGTGTGCTATCACTTCACCTCAAACTCCGCATCAATCCTCTCTCTCCTCCCTCCTTCCACTTTCTCTCTCTACTTGTTCGATCCAATCCATAACCTTAACAGAAAAAAAATATATCAAATCAACCAAATTTCTCACAAAAATGTCAGGTGGGGTTGGACCAGTAAGTGACATACATCTCCCAAATGAAGAAGAAATACCAGAAAACCAGAGCAGTTCCCTGTCAAAAGACCAAAACCAAAACCAAAAAGAAAAGTTAATCCCTCCCAAAGCTGGCGGTAGAAGTTTCTCCTCTTTCCAACAGCTCAACGCTCTGGCTGTCATGATTGTCCTCTCTGCTAGTGGAATGGTAAGCATAGAAGACTTTGCATTTGTAGTCTTCTCTTTCATCTACATGTATTTCATCTCCAAGGTTGCCTTTCCCCCTCTCCCCCCCTCGGCCGTCCCTCCTCCTCTTTTTGGCAAAAAGAACAGAATTCTGGGTCTCTACGTCTTCGTCGGAGCCATGATCGGACTATTTCTTCCCATAGGTTACATATTTGAAGGGATTTGTGAAGGGGATACAGAGGGTATCAAAGCAGCTGTGCCCCATGTTTTTCTTTTGGCCAGTCAAGTGTTCATGGAAGGAGTGGCCTTTTGGGATCAGTTTTCGCTTCCGATACGGGTTTATGTGCCGGTGATTTATAATTTTGTCAGGATTTTCACTATTATGGACTGGTTGAGGACCGAGATCTCAAAGGGCTATGCTGGGTCTCCAAGAAGGTTGTATATTGGAAGGGCTCTGGCTGTTACCAACTTGGCCTTTTGGAGCTTCAATCTGTTTGGTTTTTTGTTGCCTGTTTATCTTCCCAAGGCTTTTAAAGCCTACTATTCTTCTACTGGCCTCAAGGTTAAAGATTGATAACAAACAATCAAACACTCGCTAGGAGGGATTTTCTTTACCTACCTACCTACTTTGATTTGCTGTTATATGTAGACGATAAATCATGGTGTATGGATTTGCTTAATTTCCCACCTCAAACTAATTTTCAATGTTCAGGTTTATTAAAATTTAATCATTTGAAATAATTATTCGTAGTATTATTTTCTACAAACATTGATATTGCAAAAAACAAAAGGCATCTGTACTACATTTCTATAATCTTGTGATAATTGATATCGGTGAGTAGAATAAATTAAATATCGGTTAAAATGTTAGTATTAGAAATTATCACTCAGTCGAGTCCTTTGATTTAGAAATGAAATTATTTCAGAAAGGATGAGAGTACCATGAAAAAAAGTAGAATTTTTTAAAAAAATTAATATTATTTAGGGATTTCTTAAATTATATTCCCTCCGTTCCAAGTAAAAATCCTCATTACTATTTTGAGTAGTCCCATGTTAAATGTCTACTTTTCTTTAATAACCAAATTTTTACATATTTTTTCCTATTATACCCGTAACATTAAATATCTCATACTTTTCTTATTCTAGTTCTCTCTTCATATTTAATGACATTATTATGAATAATTTTGTCATTTTATTCATCTTTTTAACATACATGAAAAATCCACCAAAATATTTTTTATTTTTGTTTTTCTTTTATCAATCTTTTGACAAAACAAGCCTCTAATAATAGATTCCTGGCTTAGAAATATTATAAGGGTTCTCCCTTAGTTTTATCCTTTGATGGCTCAATAAGTGAGAAAGTTTATGCTTGTAAAAATTAGATTCCCGAACTATCTTTTGATGCCCAGGAGTCATTACGTACACAATAATAGGGCAGTCATGGCAAAAATTGTAATTATTGAGATAGTGAAAATTACATCTTCCTGCTCAGATTTCTATTCTAAATTATTGTTACATTGCAATTTGAGATTTGAGATAATTAAGATCTCAAACCATAATGTAAATAAGCACAACAGTCTTATTAAAAACATAGACAAAGAACTTGTAATATACAACAGTTAGAAAGAATCAAATGAAGACCAAAAATAATAAAGAACTTGTAAAAGTAACAAGATTTCTAGAAAGCTAGAAAGAGCCAACTCGATTAGCTGAAAATCCAGACTTCTCAGGAGTTTCCCCTTTTCAAACTCCTTTGCTGTTTGTTTTTTTACTCTCTTTTCATCTTCTTTTCCGACATGCAAAATAGCCGTGTTCTAACACTGCCATTTGAAGTCGATAAAAACAACCAAATTAACTTCATATGCAGACCACACCATAAAAGCATTGCCATTTCTGATAGGCCTTGACAGCAGCTCAGGGCACTACCAAACAAATTCGGCCAACTTGTCCAAACTGCTCAAGCTGCATATCGAGAAGTGGATCATCATTATCTTCTGTTCAAATCTGTTCACAATGAATTAAAAATATACTTGTGAGACATTAAACTGACATCTTCTGCTGTCTAACTGTAACTTGTTCGATCTTTTTAGCACTTTCCAGTTATTAAGCATATCAGAATAACTCAATAGGGAAAACAGGGACAAAGGGAGTCCTTGCTGCAGAACATCAACGGTTTGTATCTATCATCTGAGCTGTGTATAGCTTTTTAAGTCATATAGCTGGCCAATAAACATGCCATCCTGAATTCCTGATAAAAGTTAGGCGAGTGGAGAGCAGAGAGACATGTACCCTTCACAAAAATCATCCCCGTATATAAATGACTAGCATGGCCAGCCAAAAAGTTGTAATTTTAAATAAACAAAACAGATCAATCTAAATACGCCTGAGTAAATGAAATTTATATCTATATCGCATTCTCTCAGAGATAAATCACATAACATTCAGTTCTCGAACATTAGTTTCATAAAGCTAAATCTTGTATGACAATTGATGTTCTGGTGAAGCCTCATTCTTCATCAGCCAGTCAAAGCTCACATTCAAATACATATTTGGTCAACATGAGTAGATCTGAACACAAAGGTGGCAATAAATGACATGAAAATATCATAATAAATTCAGACAGCAAGACCACTGATTTGGAGAGCTTACCATGAAGGTCTGAGCAAATTGTATTTCGAAAATAAGTTAACGATATTGAAAGGCATTTTTCACAAGGAGAAAATTGATGTGTAACTACCAAGACATTTTTATGCCAATAAGGTGCACGAAAACATGGCAATAGACGGTGCTAATAAAGACAGAGAAACGTCAGTTTTTTTTTAATGTAAACATCAGTTAATCGTATATTAACACAGACATGGGGTTTCACAGTTAGGAGCCTTAGTCTGCAAACTGTGAATTGTAACAGATTTTTCTGTTCATTGAAAAAGGAGAAGAAAGCCACATCACATTCTTAACAATGTGCTGGCAAGATATGGGAACTTATGTGGTGTACAGAGGAAAACATTGGACCAACCTACAAAAACAATTGGGGTTCATGGCTGTTCTATTTTCCAAGATGAATTAAACTGCAATTAAATTTATTCAGCACTACTTCAATGTTATTTTCATCAATAATGTTTCCCCTTTGTCTCTTCTCTTTGTAAACAGTTCTATTTGCTTTTCTATATGAAAAACCTCTCTTAACACTTGCCTTAATATGCCACCAGTGTTAATATTCTGGATTGAAGGCTAAAAATTTCTAAGACACTAAATAAAACATTTACATGTAATCTTTCCCATATATAACACGTACCTTTCACCTCCCACAATTCTATCAGTCACCATCTCCCCCCCCCCCCCCCCCTCCCTCCCTCCTTCTTCTCTCTCCCCAAACAAGTTACAACTTCAAATGTTTAGTAAATAACACTCATAATGCACTGGCAAAGAGAAGAACTCCAAGGAAACTAGCTGAAAGATTCTAAATGAAGATTTAAGGAGCAAGGGCACAGGGCAGCGGAAAAGACGTGATCCATGCAGAGAATAATGGCACCACAATTAGATGAATGGAAAAGATGGATGTATGAACACTTTTCCATGTACTAAAAAATGAGACCATACAAGTGTATGTGGTTGAGATTTCAAAGGAAATTTAGTTTATGATGGCCCAAATAGCAATCTGTTTTGATGTGAGTGGGGCAAAATTACAGCTCCATTGAAATCTTTGATCTTATTCCCTTTAACATGTGAAGCAAGATAAACATACAACATTATCATAAAATAAAAACTCAACTCTCAATATTTTAGTGTCTACTGCCTACAGATAAATTACACTCGAGAAAAGAGCTTACCTGTATATCTCTTAAGAGAACCATTGCCATTCATAGAAAATGGTACAAGCCTTCTTTCTTGACCCAAAGATATAATATCCTGCATCCTTTCTGGCCAGACGGAGTTCAATCTCCGTGCAAAATCTTCAACTTCCCTACAGTTGGGGGAAAATAAAGCAAGTAACATTATGCAATTCAAACTCATACAGGAAAGACTGCCTCTAAAGCATAAACCCCTTCACCTATCAAGAAAATTGTGATTTTTAATTCGGAATAATCAAAAGACCAACAAAAGTGATACATTTAGTTTTAGAAGGGAACATTTTCAACCTATATATCAGACTATACATTTCCAATGATATAGCACCCATACTCTAGAGATCATACTTTTCTAGTACCAGTGCAGGCAACTCTATGTTGAGGCACTGTTCAGGACTAAATTATACTCCCTCCGTCCATGATAAAAGTCTTGTTACTATTTTGGGTAGTTTCATGTTAAATGTCCACTTTCTTTTAATAACCAAACTTTTACACATTTTTTCTTATTATGCCCGTAACATTAAATATCTCATATTTTTCTTATTCTAATTCTCTCTCCATATTTAATAAGAGAGAATATTTTGAATTGAATAGCTAGAAAGTCCCTCTCTCACCTACATTGAAAATAATTAATAACATATTATTATGAGCAATTTTGTCATTTCATTCCTCTTCTTAATATGCGTGAAAAGTACACCTGGACTTTTATCCTGGGACGAAGGGAGTAGTTACTTTCATCTCAGATACAAATACTTCACAAGTGCATGGAACACAAGAAGTAGCATCACAGAGAATGCTTCCAAATTCAACTAACCCTAGGGGGAAGAACCTCTTACAGCTATAAGCTAAAATCAATTTGTACGCTGATTCAGGGAAAGAGAGAGTTTAAGCAGTAGACAATAATTTCGCAACAGATCGAAGTACTGATAAAATCATGTGTAGATTAGAAAGAGATCAAATATTTTGCTTAGGTATCTACTCACGAGGAAATGACTTGGTACTTTATCGAAATCTGTCGGTAACATATTTTTAGTAGAATTATAAAACTCGGTTGAGAATTCACAACATATTTAATGAAACTCATGCATTTAATAGAAATGTTGAACCTGTCAAGTTCTTCCTTCATCGCAGGATCCAATTCATCATCAATATCCTTATCATCAAAATCAAGCCAAGCTGAAAATGAAGCTGACGTTGAATCTTGCAACTTTGAAGTTTTACTTGGACTAGAAACATCTTCAACCTCACCTTTCTGGCAGGCAGAAGGGAGACCATTTAATTCCTGAACCCAAATAAATCAGTCAATAAATAACAGGAAAAATGCTATTGCCAAACTAAATGGCAAAATTACTGCAAAATGCCATATTAAAAGAGAGACCATAGAGGCAGAGATGGAGATAGAGCACATGACAGAGCCAACCTTCTCATGGCTCCCATTTTCATTGTTAGAAGAGGAGTTTCTTGGTTGATCTTTTCGCCTACGATTCTTTTTTTTACTTTTAGAAGCTCTAACACCTTTTGAATCTGCAAAGCAAGAAAATCCAATATGTTTATATGTTATCCATTTCATCACACGATTGTCCATGCAATATGCCTTCCTCTGCAACCCCACGCTTTTAATTTATTTTTTTATGTTTTGAAAAGTAACATTCAAGGTCCAAAATGGCTTGAGAATCCATTGCTCTCTTGATATAATTGATCTATCAAGTGCCTAACTAAGACGTACATCAACTCCCCACCAATTTAATCCCTCACATAATGGTTTGAAATTTAATCTCTGAGCCAACGACATTAATATAGAACAGCTACAACAAAGTATGTATCTTACATCAGATAGGGAACTATACCAACTCAGCTACCACATTAGACATATTTTTGCCTACCTCAGATAGGTAGACATATTTCATTTGGTCTATATAAATTAGGAAAAAATTTAGTACATCTCGTTATGGTGGTCTTCAAGCAAATAGGGAAATCGGTTGTTAGTATCTTACCATACACATCATGTATCTTACAATACAATAGTGTATCTTAAGTGAGTTGTATCTTACGATACAAGTCAACAATGCACCAAATATTACTATATAATACGATTCATAATACATCAACGACACATATTTTAAGTTAGAGACAGCCATACTTATAAGGGGTAAAATAACACATTAAGGCCTTTATCTGGCAGAAGAGGTGCCTCATTGTATACATTGAGCATAAAATGATTTGGATGAATTCAGGACAAACTTGAGGATTGTACACATAGTTGAAAAAAGCAGGTCAGTGTACATTTTTAGTATGTCTAAATTTAAAGATGTGATGAAGCATAGATACCTACTGTACGGTGATATCACAATATTAGGGGTAAAAATATTATTTGATAGTCAACTGTAATTAGAAAAATAATAAGCATATTTAAAAAGTCTTTCGTGTAATATTTTGAAAAATTGTTGTCATATAAGTATTAGATAGTAGATACACACCAACTGCTACAATTTATAACATTTTGGAACACCATCAGAAAAAGGTTCAAATATTCACACTGAATACCAATTATCCAACCACACCATTAATTTCAATAATGTTTTCTACATTTTTCAAGTTTAACCAACAACAAAAAAATGTCTACTATTTTAAACAGCAACTAATTCAATACCATAACTTCATGGAAAGGGTCGAACAGGAACATATTCAAGTGGCTAGCATATTTATCATGTGTGTTTATATATATAATCCACGGCCACAACAACAGTAGAGCATAAGCTTCAATCACCAGCACATTGACTACCAATTACCCACTTACACCATGTATATACATGTGTGTGTGTCGATATATGTAATGTATTAAGTCACGAGCTATATGCATATATGTTTGTCTCTGTGTGTATGTGTGAGAGAGAGAGAGAGAGACTGATGCAGGACATATTTAAAAACAAAAATTAATAGCAGTTAACAGTAAAGGATAACTAGGATTTAAACTCCAAGTTCACTATGGTTCAACTCCACATATCACTTTGGGATAAAATATCTCCACGACATAAAAAAGTCCAATGATAATCTCAATATTTAATAATGTAAAGAGTTAGAGAATTACATCGGTATTTTAACAAAACAAACTTTAAATTGTACTTGGGATCCAAGAAAATAATTAAACACAAAAATACCCCAACTAATTAAAATAAATAACAACTATCTTCCAAAAATAAAACAAGTCCATAACCAAATAAACAAGGTAAATAAATCATCCACACTGATCCCTATCATTGACAGGTGCTAATACCTACTCATCCATTTCATTTAATGAATATACAAATGATCCAATAGAAAGTAGAAATTGTTAATCATAGAGCTTCAATTACAGTTTCATTAGTCTGAAATATTTGAAGAATATTGCATAACAAGATGATACACAATATCCAGCCATATATTTAAGTATCACACATCAATTAAGAGAACAGTTGAATACTTTAACGAAGTTGGCAGACCATAAAAAACAAAAACTTTTATAAAATAAATCGACAGTTTCTATTTTCTGAAAACATGTGCATGCTATTAATCTCACAACAAGAAAATGATAAAGCAAGCATTTGATGGTAGATGGTGCAAAAGCATTTCTATTTTCTGATACATACCACCATCTGCACCATTTATGAAAGACAAGAGATCGTCAACTGAACGTTTATCCACACGCTCTTCTTCAACCTCAACACTCTGAAAAAGAAAGAATTCCATCAGCGCAAACATGTATATGCACGTTTGGAGAGTGCAACCCCATAACCATATCAAATCCCTTCTTGTGATATTCTAGATTCAATTAGCATGAATAATTATTATTAGACCAACAATAAGGAACTGGTTAAAGGCTACAAATAAAATAAATACATCCTACCACCTTTAACTTCTCTCTCTCTTTCAATTCTTTCCTCTTTCTTGCATATAACCGATTCAAGAGCCTAATACGTGGATCATCAGTCATGTTTCTCAAGGGCTCCAACTTCTCTTCCTGCCATAATCAAAATTTTAATGCCATTAAACTACAAAAGAATAGAGAGAGACTTTTACAGTTTTACTACCTTAAATTTAAATTCTTTTGGCTATGAATACCTCTGTAAGATCATCAGGTAAATGAAATGTTTCACGAATTTCTTCAGGAGTTTTGCCTTCAATCATCCGAGCAAGTGCACGGCTGGTAAGGTCAACCAAAGGCCTCAACTGCAGGCTATCCGCAGCAGATGTTAACTCACATAATTTTTTGGTATCTAATCGAATGAACTTTTCGTCAAAAGTTTTGCGCTCCTACAAACATGAATAAATTAAAGGCAAACAAGGTTAAACACTCAGAAAAGAAGCCTTGGGACATGGTCATTTTTCAATCTGTTCTGTATACTTGACTACAGACTATGAATAGATTTGCAATAATATCAAAACAGAAAAACCACTAGAAAATTATATGCATATCGAACCTTATTAGAGCGACCAGGTAATTGGTGAAAATGACAATAATCAAGTATCAATCCCAAAATAGCAGGATTGACTCTCTGAGGAAGTTTTATTGCATAGTTTTTGGAAGATCCCATGCTCGTTTGAAGTACTTCTCGACATATCATGGGGCAAAACATTGCAACCTCTTCCTCCACTTGTTGAATAGAACCATCAGTCGTTTGGAGCCAGATGTAAGACTTCATCTTGAGAGAGAAAAGAAAAAAGAAAAACTAAGCAGAGAGAAAAATCACAGGATTTTCTCAACCTTTATAAGAAAAATAAAGGAGGAAAGAGAGGGGGAGAAACTCCAGAGTGAACAAAAAATGCACTATTGATATTGCCCCAAGACCAAGGTCACATGTCCTGGAACTCGGTCGAATCCAATACAATTAGGATAGGTATATCACATTCATATGTTAAGTGCTTAAATGGAAGATAACCTTCAAAAACAAGTTGGATAAAGCAAAACTACATTTTCCTTGTCTGCAAGTAAAATGACAGTAATATTTCACAATAAACTTTAAGATCTAAACCAAAAATCCTAAACAAAAACCTAATAGAACAATAATCTAACAGACACACTCACCACTGATATAGGTACCCTAGAACTAATAATCATTAAAAAAATTGATCTTCATAACAAAATCATTTTGATTTGACATTTACAAATTATGAGCCATACCTCTGGTTTAACAACTGCCATTGGCCCTTCTGACATCAGCCAATCAACCCAGGAATTTTTCTTGTGGAATTTTGCGATGATGAAACTCCTTGTACCTTTGACTTCAAAAGCTTTGTTAATTACGATAGCTGAGGTGCCTCTTTCAGCAGATGAACTTTGTGAACTGATAAAAACTCTTAAACTATTGAAATCCGAATTGGCACATTTCCAGATTATGATAAAAGAAGTACACACATTTTCTTAAGAAGAAAGCTGCACTAGACCTTGCCAGTCTACTCAAAGGAACAGCCAAAAATAGGGATGGCCTGGAAACCATTAGGTGTCCTGAAAAGCACAATAAACCGTCATATAGTGCTGAAACAACATAAAAAATTCATAAATTATAAAATTTATTAGGTTATAGAGAAAGAAGAGAATCAAGAGTATTTAAATCATATAGGGAACAGCTGCATACTAAAAGCAGACCAAAACATAATTATCAAAATCTACAAGTATCGCTAGGTGAATCAAAAATGACACCGTATCATTACAATTCGATACGATTCTTACGATACGATACAATACACAATACTTTTTAAAATTAGCAACCGGCTTGAATTTTTTTATGTAGATCGAAAAAAGTAAAAGCAAAACTTTTAAGTGCTCTACCATTTCAAATGAAGACGTTTTTTAACATAAACATATACTATATGGGTTGATGAGCCTATAATCACTTTTTAAGTTTTATATTTTCTCCATAATATTGCTCTATTTTTCTCATGTCACTTTCCATAAGCATATACATAATTCTCCACTCATTAATTTGAATTATTTTATTTTGTTTTGCAGTTTAAAGCTGAGACTAAAGTATTTTTTTTCTCTTGTTAATCTATAAAGATTACTAAAATAATATCTAATAAATCAATTTAGAATATTTTGACAACTATTTAGCTTTAAAATTTATTTTTAGTCTATAATAATATTTACTTGACTACTTTTATATATAGTCATGCTAATATGTTTGAAGGTTCATTAAATTGTGTGCTTTATATGTTTAAATATATATTATCACATTTTTCATTTTGTTTTCGTATCGTACGATACGATATACGAAATACGATATGGGGATTTTTGATACACTATACGATTCACGATTTGACAACTATGGACCAAAATAAGATAAACAACTGGACAAAATGTAACCCCAAGAAAGAGAAAACCTCATTTTGAAATAGAATTTAAATAGACAGATATCCCTAATAGTTTTTCTATCAAACAAAAAGGGATTGTTTATAGATAGTATAAGAAGGTGTGAGAGGGGAGAGTGTCCACCCCTTGCACTGCTTGGTTTTCCTACACCAAGATTCTAAATGGAAATACAGGCAAACATTAGGCAACCTAAATTCCTTTGTGCAAAAGGATCAAATTAATGTGTAACAACCCGAGTCAAATCCCCAGCTTGAATCAAATCATAACGTACCAAGGCCATATCCACTGTCTCAAGAGTATATACTTGGGTCATCTTTGAGCACCACATGATGGTCATGACTAAAACTACTATTGGTAATAACTTGGTACATTATATACATATCAAATTCTCTCTCCCCTTAAAACCTCAAACGTCATCACCAAGTTTAAACATATAGTCCAAAATCTTGGTCTCTCTAGCCAACCATTGTGGGATAATAACAATGGCCTTGGTGTCTCCACCTCCGTTGCATTCTTTATTAATTGTGGAATCAACCACCTCTTGTCCCCACCACTGGTAACTTGAACGGATGACCCTATTTGATCTTTTGAGAGTCTACAATGGTACCACATGCTATGTTACAATGACTCGAGTGGAGTTTCCGATTGAACACGATATTTTGAGGAGTCTGACACGAGTACTCCTCAATTTTGTCAATTTTTTATACAAAAGTAAAGTGTCCAGTGTCCATACATTTGTCCGAGTATCGAGTGTCATACACAAATACTTTAGGACAAAATAAAGAGTCCGTATAACATAGACCATAAGTAACAATTAGGTCAAATCTTGAGCCCGAACCAAATTCTAATGTACCAAAGGCCCTATCCACCCTCTCAAAAGTTTTTTTTGTCCCATCACATGCTCACCCAAAACATCATGATTGAAGATACTATTGGTAATAAATTGGTACCTCATATACATATCAAATTATCCCGCGTTTCAATGTGGAACTGTTACATACTGACTCCTTATCAATAACATAAATGAAAAATAGCGAGGTTTCTTACCATCTCAAGGGAATAGGATACAATTTATTCTCTTAAGAATGGTAGTAGCTCAGTCCACACACTTGTGCATCTGGAGACTCTGTAGTGACACTGCACAATTGAGCTAAATAATACTCTTGAGTCTCCGACTGTCACTCTTTAATCGATCCTAAAAAATTAGCACATACTTTAAGAATAGGGTCTTGTAAATAATGATTTAAAGTTCTATCTCTAAAATTAATAATTTTTTAACTGTGGATGCACAAAGATTTAAATCTGACTGGTACTGAGTGTCAGAAAACTATTATTTAAGTGGGTTGCGGGATCCATAGAACTTTGAGTTAAAATAAAGTGCACAGGTTCGACTAATTTTGGACTCCAAACAAAGAAAGGAGATCAATTAAAGAGGGAAGGAGGGTGTAACCACAACCATGATCGGAATTATGACAGTAATAAATAATAAAAATCTCACATTCTAAAGTCTGTATAAAGAGCACCGGTATACTTTGAACTACAAATGTTAAATACTAAATAGAAACTAACCACCACCATTGAGAGACATGGAAGTGAAAATTAAGAACAGTGCTGCAATTTTGGAAAGATAAAAATTGTAATATGAAAGTTGCTAGAAAATGAATACTATAATACTTAGGATTATTACAGTTACAGTCACTATTTTCTTTTCAAAATTTGAGGTTCTGTAAATTAGATTGCATACCAAACCACCACTATAGAAAACATAATAATAATGCAATTCATGAACCAAATCCGCATGCAATATACTGATGCACGTGTAAGTTCTCCAATTTATAACATAGGGATGTGAATTGAGCTATGCAACAGTATTAATGAAAAAGCAAACTAAGACAAAGTAAAAAGTTGGGTATCTAATTCTATCCAATCAACGCACTCAACAAAAAATATATATAAAATCGTTGATTAACAAATTAAATAATCAAAATAGAAAAAAACAAATAACAAATGATATAGTTTTGCATACCTAAAAGATGAGGTGAAAATGAGTTCGCCGGCCGTTAAAATTTTCAATGGAGAACAGTCAATCTAGAGAAATTGTTTGTAGAGAGAAATATGTAATTTGAAACTTTGACCGTATTTGATTAAACGGAAGTATGCTACTGAAAATGGAGACATATGAATGGTGCAGCTAGGGTTTGCAAAAAGCCAAGAGTTTTGCTCTTCGTTCTGTTTGTGATTTGGTTCGCTCATGTTTCTGACACGCGGCCACCGATGTACTTGCCCGCTCACACGTGCCGACGGAAAGGGCTTTGTGTTTTACCCGTTTTCTGATGGGCCAAAATCTGGACCATGCCGACTTGATGATCTTGTGGTGGATCGAGAACGTTCGGTCATGTACTTTCTCGGTGAGGGTTTCAGTTTATTTTTCGGGGGACATAAATTATCTACTAAAGTATTTTTTATTTTTTTTGAATGTCTTATTTTTGAAAAATATAATATAACTACTTAATTGTCAAAATCGTTGAAAGTATATAATAAAATTAAAAAATTAAATTAAAATTTATTGTTGTTGTTATTATTTTTGTTATTGTTATTATTATTATTATGAGCTTTTAGATTAGGGTGTAGGGGTGAATAATAATAATAATTATAATAATAATAATAATAACAATAATAACAACAACAACAACAACAATAATAATAAGTTTTAATCTAATTTTTTGTTACTGCCGCCTTCAAAAGACGACGACATTACTTATTATATATATATATATATATATATATATATGATGCAACATCTACTAATTATAATTTGTCACATTTTTTTGTATTTTTTATAACAATATTTGAAATTATTAATAAAAAGGTCTTTTTTGAATTTTCTTACCAATTATTCTTTTTGAGGAGACTCTAAGAATTACTTGTCTCCTGTTTATTATTTAAAAAAGATAATAGGATAAAAATAATAAAAATGAGAGAAATTTTGGATGATAATCATGATAAAGAGGGAAAAAAAATGGAGAGAGATAAATAGTAGTGGGAGAACGAAGTGTTAGACTGTTAGTAGTGGAGGAATTTTTAGGATACAAATTGATTTCAAATGGAAACAAATGACATTAAAAAAGTAGTAGTTGAACAAAAAACAATAATAATAATAATGAGGCAAGTTATTTTTGTAAACACAAACGATGCTAAAAATAACAGTACAAAGTCACTTATATAAGAAGTCTAACTAATACTCTCTTTGTCGTAAAATTAGTTATAGTATGTTCTAAAATTAAAGATATTATTTAATATAAAATTATAAATTAACATGATATTCTTAATTTGTGGTTATTTTTTTTATTTCTAACTTCACACTAGCATCACCAAATCCTCAACTAAATATACGGAGGGGTCTTTGGGTCGAGCGGTACTATAAGAATTTATTGTTAGCTTTAAAAATGTATAAACAAATATCCAAAATAAAAAATTCACATAAAAAATACAATATCTTTAAAATAAATAGAACTATAATTTATTAAATAGTGTTTCTCGAAAATTAATTGAAACTGGAAATTAATAGTAATAAATTAGTAAGTAGACAAAATGTAAAAAAAAAAAAAAGAAACCTCATCATCAGAAGTTCCTTATAAACGAGGATTAGGAAGCCAACTATATTGGGATTAATTCAGTTGGTTGTCAAAGATTTGAAAATCAAAGAGTTGTACTCAAACTCAATCACTAGTTATTTATGTATTTTCCTCAGTCTCAAACTCAATGATCCCATTATAATGATTGTATATACTACTACTCAATTCCATTTCATGAATCTCTCTCCTCCCAGACGACCCCGGCCAGACCCAGTAACGATTAATTAATATATCGATCATCATGATTTTTGGTGAATCATCATCGTCTATTGGGCACCAGCTCTCCAAGCCCACCTCATTCTTTCGCGTAAAATTGTGGATTGCAGTCCTCATATGCATTGCATTACTCATTGTTTTTCTTCTTTCCATCTCCTTAATCTTTTGCCTTTCCCGCCGCCGCCGCCGCCGCCGCAATCCCACTACTAAATCTCAGTTTGGTACGTCAAACTCAAAAACTACTACTTATTCTTCAATGGACAGAAGGCTTCTATCCCGTAATGGGTGGGATAATATTGAATTGAGCATTGACTCGCCGGAGCAACAGGTGGTGTACCATGCCACTGATTTTGAGACAAAGCCTTTGGACTTGAGCAGAAGCATACAATACAATCTGAGGGAAATTGAAACCGCCACCAATGGATTTGCCGATGAAAACGTGATTGGGAGCTGATAGAACACTAAGACGCTATGCGTGAGGTGGTCATGCTTGATCGCTTTAAGACAATTGTTGGGTGAATTCTTTGCAACACCTTAACCCTCACCTATATGTAGAGCGGTAATTTTAGTACAATTCGTCATGCGTTAAATTTCAAGCGTTGAATGGACACCAACGACACCTTGACCCCTCGCTTATATTGAGCGGTAATCTCTGATACAATCGACGATTGATCACGCTGAAAAGACGCCACACACAACTATGAATTGTTGTATGATAAGTCAAATTGAATCTCAAAAAAATAACTAAAAAAATACTTAGGAATTCTTCAAAGAACCAAAATAGAGAATAACCTCACAAATATATTGAATAACGAATAATGATAATGTATTTGATTACATTAACTTGCACCTCTATTTATACTACTCAAAACAATCCAAATCCTAATAACAATATGAACAAATTATTCTAATCCTAATAGGAATTACAAACCATAACCCTAATTTCTAAGTAGAAATCAATTTGGAAAAAATTCTATTTCATAAAACAATAGAAACCTTATTTAGAATGTAAATCTAAACCTGAAAGAAATCCTAATTATAATAGAATTTGATAAGTATCTCGAAAATAAATCCTAAAAATTAGGCTAATAGAATATGCCTAATATTTTAGAAACAAAATCTTTTCCTAAAATCCCAAAATCCTTGCCACATTAGGATCTTTTCATGCCGCCGCTGAAACTTCTTCTTTCTTTCCTTTCGTATAATCGATTATGTAAAGTTATAAAGACCCATATAATACTAGCTACATGTGAATAATAACTCACGATCAAGATTGTATCATTCCCTCTCATCTTCAAAAGGATTTGTCCTCAACCGCCCATCGCCTTCTCAAAAATGATTCAACCACAAAATTGTTCCTACATAAAAACAAACTAAGTTAATAGCATCAAACCAATCATAATGCCAAAACTCAACTCAAAGAAATGACATATATAAGCCACAAAAACTCCAACTCCCGCCAGAACATAACAATGCCCGACTTCTCTCCCGATTGACAATTTGTAGACCAGTTAATCCTGAACACTAATTATATATATAAACTAATCTACTATCTATTAAAATAATCATGAATGCAAAGTAAGAAAGAATATGAAAAGTCTTATATCCTCCCGGATCAAAAATCGTCACGCAAAACTCTTCTTTATCCCGAGAGACGAATTCTGTGGTAGATTCTCCTTCAGATCAAAATTCTGGATCAAAATTCATATAATGATCTCAATCCTTATTTTTTATCGCAATGTGAAACACATTCCATTATTGATTAATAATATGAATTATTATAAATGATAATGGCATTTGATGCACTGGATCAAATATCAATACTTGAAATTTATCATATTTTCTTATGCATTCACGCTCATTCTCCTTCAAAATCTCTTTAATTCCTTTTCTTCAAGAGAACTTCATTATTCCATTAAACACAAAATTCTGGCGATATGTAAATTCAAATCAATAAGTTCCTTTTTATTCTAATCACAAAGAAATTAAATAAACCAAAATCATATGCGATAGTCTACTAAAACAATATTCAAAACACTTCCTTTTTGACTTACGCGATAGATGAACTTAGTTAGATGTCTTGATGTGACAAAGTCCCTCTTTAATGCATTTCCATAGTTTTATTATTACCCGGGTGATTTAAGTTAAATTTGACCATTTCGATAATTTGATGAAAATCCTTGGCCATATGCAGTGGATAATTAGATGTAGTGGTTTATTTATTAAAATTTGAGTATTTGATGAAAACCTTTTAATCTGGATGAACCGCTGAGGATCCATGCTTCCTCGATGAGATGAATATGATCCTATCAATCTACTGCAAAACACAACCAACCTCCTCATTCCATCGACATTAATACAATAAAGAATAAATAATGTTATCAATGGAGTAAAAAGGTCAAATCATAAGTTGAAAATTCAATATAGATATCGACGATGATCACAAACAAACTCTACACATGCTAAAGAATTTCCCCAAAATGTTGACAAAAATCTAATATCATCAAAAGAGAATAACAAATTTTCCCATGAAAAATGCAAAATATAATTCAACAATTCCATGGAAGTATGCGAATGTCTTAGCTAATCCAAGTGAACTAACTACACACGCAAATAACTCATCTCTCAAACCATCTTGATGATAAACATTTCTTGAATCGTAACCATATGATAACAAATCATGCAAACGAAGATTGCTCCAACGAAACAACATGATTACTACCATTGTTAACTAACGACAATTCATGTAAAGATTGACTAGCATGAAACCCTAAGTCAATATCTGAACAACAAAACCTAGAATTAATTTCATGCAAGTAAACACATCGAGAACGAGAATATATATCATGATCATAAACTAACTCAACATAAATCAAATATCCTCCATAGTTTATGATAAAAATGACTCTACCATCAAAATAACTAACAACAAATTTTCCAATAGAAGCATGCAAAACATGTTTTAAATAACTCATGAAAACACTAGATGCATTAGTTAATCTAACAGAAATAACTAACCACCTATATAACTCACATGCTAAAATAATTTTCCATTTATCACAATCTCTCGTACTAAATTGATTAGGCATCAGATCATTATCACATGTAGATAAAACACAAGTACTATGCAATTTATCAAGCATATTATCCAAACAAGAAAAAGAATAATGATACTTGTTTACCAATTAAAAATTGACGAACAAACTCGTTGTCCCATCCTCCTTAGATACTATGATCTCATAATAACCACATGAACTCATGTCTTCTCTCACGATACTCACTTTCACCAACTCTCCAACCCACCTTGTAATTACAGCCGCCCTCCTGAATACTATCACCGACGCAGACGCGGAATGATAAGACGAGATATTTCATCAACAACCTGCACAAGAGACAAAACAAAACTAGACAAAGAAGAATCATTAGTGTTAGTATTCAAAATCGCCATCTTATGCATTTAATGTACGATCATTGGCTTTTCAAAATATAACTCACTTTTCAACTCATTCTCTTTTTTCATAGTCACATATTTCTTCTCTCTTCTTTATGCTCACCCTCTCGCTTTGTTTTTCTCTCTCTTTATTTTCAAGGTCACTCTTTTCATTCTCTTTTTTTCTCAATATCTCTTTTCTTTTCATTCTCGCCTTTTCAATTTTTTCTTTACATTATCAATCTTTCGAACAATTTCTTTTTTGTCGATCTTTTCCACATGTATTTCCTTTTACTTAACTCATCTTCTCGATTACTTTCTTTCGGATGTTCACCATCTTGCTTTTGATCATGGATTTCATCTTGAACACTTGAACCCAATAACTCTCCTTGACTCGCATATTCTATAATTTCTTCCACCTCCTTAAAGCTCTCATTGATGTCTTCTCTTAAGTTCTTAGATGCCTTAAGAGTGTCTTGGGGTTGTCTCCAATGTGAATCCTCTTTGTTTACATGTCTGTGAACCTCATATCATCTTCTAATGTAGATCGCCTTGAAGGTTGCTCTAAAATTTTTAGATGTATATTCCTCCTCCTCACATCACACAGACCTTTGGAGCAAATCGCTTTCTCATCATTGTTTTTTAATTACGCTTGTATCTCGATCTGACGCTCCCCATGTTTTTTGTTTGATAAGTCGCCACCATATAATTGTATGATCGGAGAACTCTTGAATTGCCCATCCGACCTTCCTCCTCTCGTAGAGTAATCATGATAGTCAAATTCTCGCCCATTTTTCTCTCTCATCTCGGATATGCCTCAGTATCAATATTGCCTCGAAAAGTATTCCTTTGAGACCCATAAGAACTTTCATAATTGTAGCTATACATGTTTCTTTTGTAAAAACAAAGGTTAGTAGATAAAAAAATTTCTCACACACTCCCTTACGTGTTTCGCTTCAAATAATGATGAATCACTCGTGTATCGCTTCAAATTTGGCTTTTACCTCTAATAATCTTACACTCTTGCCTTTTTACCTCAAATATTCTCTCTAATAGGTTCTTATTGAATTCCCTAGCAAAATTCTTGGTTTTACTAATAAATTCAAAATTACTTATCACGTAAAACAAAATTATAGATGGTGTAATCTATTAGAATATCACAAAATCACCGATCGATTGTCTTGTACTCCTCTTGTATGCGTCGATTTGTAAATTATAGCTCTGCTTTGAATCGATGATGATGGAACCAGTATGAACTCTTGATTGGAATTTGATGATTTGATGGTGTCTTCTAAAATTGGGTTAGCACAATAGAATATGAATTTTTTCTTTTCCTTTTTTCTTTTTTTTTTTTTCTTTTTTTTGTTTCTTTTTTGTTTTTTTACAATATATATTTCGATTGAAAAATTAAAGATAAGTAACTTGCTAGAAAGGCTTAGCTCGATACGAAATGATAGGCTCCACTATGACGCCTTGCGTGAGGTGGTCGTACCGATCGCTTTCTAAGACAAATGTTGGGTGAATTACTTGCAACACCTTAACCCCTCGCTTTATATGTAGAGCGGTAATTTTGGTACAATTGCTCGCGTTCGCAATTCAAGCGTTGAATGGACACCAACGACACCTCACCCCTCGCTTATATCAAGCGGAATCTCAAGTACAATCGACGATTGATCACGGTGAAGACGCCACACACAACTATGAATTGTTGTATGATAAGTCAAATTGAATCTCAAAGAAATAACTAAGAAAATACTTAGTAATTCTTCAAAGAACAAAAAGTAGAGAATAACCTCACAAATATATTAAATAACTAATAATGATAATGTATTTGATTACATTAACTTAGACCTCTATTTATACTACTCAAAACATTCCAAATCCTAATAACAATATGAACAAATTATTCTAATCCTAATAGGAATTACAAACCATAACCCTAATTTCTAAGTAGAAATCAATTTGGAAAAGAAATTCCTATTTCTATAAAAACAATAGAAACCTTATTTAGAATGTAAATCTAAACCGGAAAGAAATCCTAATTATAATAGAATTTGATAAGTATCTCGAAAATAAATCCCTAAAAATTAGGCTAATAGAATATGCCTAATATTTTAGAAACAAAATCTTTTTCCTAAAATCCCAAAATCCTTGCCACGTTAGGATCTTTTCTTGCGTGAAACTTGCTTCTTCCTTTGCATGTAATCCGATTATGTAAAGTTATAAAGACCCACATAATACTAGCTACACGTGAATAACTTCACGATCGAGGATTGTATCGAGAGCCGGAGATTATGGGGTTGTTTATCGAGGCTTGTTATATGATCATACACGAGTTGCATAATCGAAGTTGATATGTAGTGTATATATATATATATATATATATATATATATATACTTACTTTAATTTAATTAATTATTAGCTATTGATCATTGATGATTTTGTCATTATTTATATCTATGTTGTGGCGCCCCCAAAATTAGTTATACGTCACCCATCTTGGGTCGCCACTTACATGGTACATAAATTCAAATACAACTTACTAACCTAACTAGCATGTGGTATGCAATCGACATAAATCGTGAGTTTGAATACAAATATTGTCTACTAGATATTATACAAACTCAAAAGGAGTCCTCATTACAACTATTATCACACTATTTCACGTAATAGTGAGGACTACTAATCTTATCCTCTCGGACCATTACTCCGCTCCCCGACTGGTCCCAATATATGTTCTCATTTCTCAAGAGAATGAAAGGAAAGAAAAGCGGTGAGCTCAACTAGCCCAATGAAGAAATATTATGACTAAGATAATGCGAATAAATTATCATTAGCCTTCAACAAAGATGTTAAACCGATAAAATACAATGATATAACCAGGTTTAATCTGCAATGAATAAGCGAATCCATTAAAAGAGTCAAGTAGAGAATAAAGTCTACTATCTTTTAGGTTTTAAAAGGTTTTCATCAATTTTTATCATTTGAGACTCAAATTAATAAATAAACCACCACATCTAATCATCCCCTGCACTACTGGGTCAAGGATTTTCATCAAATTATCAATGGTCATGACTATACTTAATCACCCTCGGTCATAATCATACCAAAAACTATCCATCATCGCATTACAGAACACTTTGAGGACTTTTGTCACATCATTTATATCAAGTCATGATTATACCGAATGATCCTCGGTCATAATCATACTAAGTTCATCTATCGCACGTAAGCCAAAGATAACATAATATAACATGAGGATGATGACAATGACATAGTAATTCAATAAAACAAGTTCAAAATTATTTAATCCATGAATTATTAACGTCCAAATTGTCAACATGATCTTTGTTTACAGAAGTAAAATTCAAGAATGATCGTAAGAATATTTCCATGAAAAGATCTTTGGATGAAACGCAAATGTCGAGGATATTCTACTAATTTCATGGAGTATATAGAAGTCAAAGTTTTAACTAACTGGGTATAATAAAGAATGGAATAACAAAAGAAATCATCATGCATGCGGTATTTGGCATGCATGTGGTTATTCCAAATAATAATCGGAACCAAAGTCGTGTGAAATTCACAATCGAGCGTGATGTTCCAATGAATAATAAAGATGGAACTGGATCCTGTAAAACACACGATAGGATATTCCAATGAATGATAAAGATTTAACCGGTCCTGTAAAACACACGATGTGGATGTTCCAATGTAATAATAAAAAGCGGAACCGGTCCCAAATTGTAAAACACACATGCACGAGGATGTTCCAACGAGAATAATAGAAGAATGTCACCAAGTATAGGGTAAATCACAGCGTATACGAGTTATTCCAATGTAATAATAAGCAATGGAATAACATAAGGATTTCACCAAGTATAGGGTATGCCACGTATACAAGTTATGTATAGGGTATGCCACTTTTACAAAGTTATTCAATGTAATAATAATGAATGGAATAATGTAAGTTCTCTTCAAGAAGAAAGAATAACACCCTTCTTACCGTAAAAAGAATCGAATATAGAAGTAGTGAAGTAGCGAGAATACTCTTCTTCTTTCTATAATTTTCTCTCTATAAACTTCTCTCTATAATTTCTCTCTCTAGTTTCAATGAATTAAAAGAAAATAATGAAGGAATGAGCTTCATTTATAGGAAAATGGAATGCATAAGAATTAATCCATGAAACCATTCGATTGATTTACTTTAATCTGACGGTCCATATTTAAAGAAAAATCTTTTAAATAAAATATAATATATTCTATTTATATAAAAACATTTTACTATGCAAACACTTATGCAATACTACGCAAAACACTATGCAACACTATCATAATAAAATATAATATATTCATTTATAGAATAACTTTAATAAAGTATTCTATTTTATAAAAGATGTTTCGCTTTATTACGTTAATAATACTGAATAAAACAAAACGTCATTATCGCTTATAATAATTCATATTATTAATCGACAATAATGGAATCAAACCGAGTGACTTCTCACATAAGATCAATAATCAATACCGGTATGCTACTTCTTGTCTGATACGACATCATTCTTTGTATTTTTACTACTGAGAGTAGTTCAACAAGAACCAACGGTAAAACTTCCGCCGTTATTTCAATAAAATATTTTTTGTCGCTTTTCTCAATTCGATGATAATTACATTATTAGAGGTCCACCAATGATTGAGCCGCAGTTATGCGAATATTCCTGCTAAAAATCAATATTCTCCAGACCAATCGAATATAATATAACCACTTGCATACTTTGCAAAATTTATAAATACTACCCACAACTATAATATTATCTTAAATTCACACCATAATATTAAAAATTATTTTGACAAAATTTAAATCTTTATTGATAAAATCTGGGTCTCATATATGTTATTATTTACTACTACAAAGGGTAGATTAACGGAGTTCATAGTACAAGTGGAGGCAATGTGGTGTGTGAGACACGAGAATCAAAGTGAAGTTGCTTTGAATCTGCATTGAAGGAACAACGAGCACCAACATTCATATATGTTGGGTCGTGATATTTCTCTATTGACCGAATGGATTGGGCCTATATATTGATTAATCTATTGGGTCTTCACTTATTGGGTGTTGACATTATTGGATCTAGTCACTTTATTATCTTTATTAAGTCCTTACAGTATCGGACCCAATCGATGGGTCGACCCATCATATATTTAAATATCTACATCTTTGACTTGTAATGATGAAAAAAAGCATGGCGGTTGACTAGAGAACTGCCATGCATTAATGTGGATGGGATCATAATTGGCCGTGAAGTAATGTGATGACCAAAAGCGGTGGATAAACTACATGCGATCGGCGAGAACCCATCGATCAAAGGGTGTGTCGGTAGTAGTGGGTGGCACAAATAATCCGAGCAAAAAAGAGTATAACTTAGCAAGGAAGTCTTCACAAAGAGGTACGTTCTCATACCCTTCTTCATTCATAATCACATATACACGAGAATTATTATTTCTCTCAAGACACTTTAGACATTATATTCCTCCATTGTTTAACCTTGTGAACACGATATCTTGACTCTCACGCCGAGCTATCCCCAACGGAATGCCGTCGAGCTTGTAGTGTTTATCGTGTTTCTTGTGTGCGGATCGTATGTCTTACGTGATTGGGGCGTGGCGAAAGATCTGGCGTTAACATTGGCTATTAGAGAGGCTTTTTCTAGTGTTCTTGAGCTATCAATCACTATATTTCCGGTTGTTCTACATCGGAAGTTATGGCACCAATCGGGGGTTCTCGTTCGAGATCCCACGCAAAGCCCGAAGATGGTTGGTCTTTGTTCTTTGATAAAGAAGCGAGATCATGATCAGAAAGGCAAGTAAAAGCACCCCGCCCAAAATTCGACGCAAGTGGTCGGTGATAAAGATGATGGTCGAAGCGAGTAGATGAAGACCAACAACCATTTCTGTTTAATAGAAGAGGTAATCATCTATTGGTCTTGGGATGATGGTTGAAGCGAGTAGATGAAGTCCCAACAGACCATTTTCCGATTGAATCAAAGGGTATCCCTTCCTATCGGTTTCGAGATTATAGTCGCAGCAGACGAAGAGATCGATCCAAGGAGCATGCACCTCGAAATCTGAAATAAGGCATACGCCTCGAGTATCCTCATCACCGCGAAGCGGAGAGTTTCACCGATATATCCAAAATCACACTACCGAGAGTCCACTTGAGGCACACATACCTAGATACTTTTCTTCTAGATGCCTGATACAGGATGTCGTTGATTCAAGCATAAAATGCACCCTATATTCCTAAGCATCCGAAGAGGATACCTCATCTTAGGGGTTCTCGGGACTATGGCACAAGCGGATGAGGAGCAATTCAAGAATATATTCACCCGAGAATGCAAAAAAAGATACTCTTGCTTTGGGTGTTCTCGCATGCATGAAGGACTCGTCACCAAAGCGGATCTATAAGCCGCTGACTTGGAAATTGAACACTTGGTAAATATTTCCAAAGTCGGTTGACATTATGGTTGGACAATTCTTTTACGGAAGGCGATAATAGTTAAAGAGAAGCGAGGAATCGACAAAACCGTTGCAGTTCTTGAAAGAGAGCGAGCTCGTGGACATTGCATACGAGATGGATATTATTTTGGACATCGATCTGTTGAAGCTATCGAGGGTCGATCACAATAACAATTTCGTTCTTTGATGCATTATCGAAGTTGGCCCTTCAGATGCTTATAACTTTGATGGCGGATGGCGTCTTTCCTTCTGGATCAGTCTTGGCAAAGAAAACCAATTACAAGAGTGTCGACTTTGTTCTCATTGATGAGAATTTTTATCGAATGACCTTTTTCGTCATCATTACTCAAAAATTTGGTTCCATCCAAGCGAGTATGTTCTTCGAAATTCACAAAGACATCTGTGGCGATCATTTGACCCGAAGTTGTTGGCTATAAAAGCACTTGGCGGGATATTCATGAAAGAACCGGTCAAAGACGAATGATTTGGTGGCTCATCCACATTCACTTTTACCTTCGATCCTGGTCTATTTGTCCTAAGGTCACAATGGTGTAAGGAGGTATGGTAGGACTCACCGGGCCATTCGATGGTAGCCCAAGGTCCTTATGATCCTATATTGATCTTATCAGTGGTAAGTCGATGGTCACTTTATTGATCCTGGTCATATTTGTCCCTAAGGACACTATGGTGTAAGGAGGTATGGTAGGACTCATTGGCCATTCGATGGTAGCCCAAGGTCCTTATGATCCTATATTGATCTTATCGGTGGTGGTAAGTCGATGGTCACTATTGATCCTTATATCTTGATCCTTATATCTTGGTCCTTATATACTTGTTTACCCTTAGAAATGTGTAAGCAGATTTCGATGGTCTGAGGAGGATCATCCAAATTCACCTCACATGTGGCCGATCTCACACTTGGAAGCGATAAGTATACATTACTTTATTTTGTTCAAGTGTTGAGTTCGGTTCATTCAATCATCGTTCATTAAATTCTATCCATTAAATTCGATTCACTTCATTTCATAAATTAAGCATTATCGCCTTATCTAGTTCATGTCCTAAGTTAAGTTCATACATATTAATTGATCTTCAATTATTGACAAGAAATGTTCATTCGAGTAATAAGGCATGAAGTTGATATTTTAAATATTAACTATTCACAACAAGTTAGAATTTTTACGAGAAAGTTCTACTGACTAAAGATAAGGAGAGGTCATCTTCGGGCTTCTTCCTTGTCGTCGTCACCATCTAAAGAGTCTAGAAGAGATGGATCTACCTTGGCTTAGAGCTTTTCTTGCCTTTACTTGGCAGATTTCATATCCTTTGGCATACATATGGACGATCTTATTGTTCAAATTTCGGCGGATATTACGTATTCTTTTGTATCTCCTTACGAAAGTCTTGATCGATGGCGGACCCAAATCTCTAAGGGCCGAAGCTCTTTGAGCTCTTCTTGAGCTTCGACGATGTACCGGATGCTTTGATCCTTTAAGCAGCAGATCGGCATTTATATCGATGAATGACCCGATGAGTGGCCTTGGTAGTTTCATTCTTCTTTGACCTTGTCGATATCCTTAGAAGGCATTCATTGTTGAGAAGAACGATGTCGAGGTTATTCTTTTCTTTTGCGAAACATAGACTTGAATGGCTTTTCCTTGGGGTATTATCTTGGTTATTCCTTGACATTCTCTTGATATTATCTTGATATTCCTTGGCATTATCTTGGTATTTCTTGGCATTATCTTGGTATCCTTTTCGAACTTCTTTGTATTTGGGGCGAAACACGCGAAGGCATGTTTACTTGCAGATGACCAATATTAATCGATCGATTCAGATTGATGGTCAAATCTCAACTTCCTTTAGTCGGTATATCACTCCTTCACCCATCGGTTCCATAATGGAATTATTGCCGAAACCAAATGATCATCGATATCGCCACGACTTGAACTAGATTGAAGAAGAATGGTTTTTGTGGCGAAGGTTTGGGTTTGTTCGAGAGGCGGTGAAATATTTGTTGTTGTATGTTAAATTTGAAGCGGGCTCTTTAAATGGACTTCAATCTTAATTGATGTTGTCGTTTGATATTCACCATATGGGCTTGATGGCCGTATTTTGGGCCTTCATTGGTTTTATATTAGTTCCTTTGTCTTGAGCAGATGCCATTTATAGTTTCTATTAAACCTCCTGTTTAATAAAAAACTGAGGGGCAATGTTGGGTCGTGATATTTCTCTGATTGGACCGAATGGGTTGAGCTACATATTGATTAGTCCATTGGGTCTTCACTATTGGGTGTTGACATTATTGGATCTAAATCACTTTATTATCTTTATTAAGTCCTTCAAGTATCGGACCCGTCGGTGGGTGGAACCCATCATATATTTAAATATCTACATCTTTGACTTGTAATGATGAAAAAGCATGACGGTTGACTGAAGAACTCGCCATGCATTAATGTGGATAGGATCATAACTTAGCGTGGGTAATAGCTAGATGACCAAAAGCGGTGGATAAACTACGTGCGATCGGCGAGAACCCATCGGATCAAAGGAGGTGTATCGGGTAGTAGTGGGTGTACAATAATCCGAGCAAAGAGTATAACTTAGCAGAAAGTCTTCTTGCGAATGACGCGTTACCATACACTTTCTTCATTCATAATCACATATCTGCAAATTAATTATTATTTCTCTCGAGACACTAGTACATTATATTCCTACATTGTTTAACGGCAGTGAACACGTATCTCGACTCTCACGTCTGAAAGCTATCCACCGACCAGACCGCCGTCCAAGCTTGTGGTGTTTATCGTGTTCTTTGTCTGCGAAATCGGGACGTCTTACGTGATTGGGACGTGGCAGAAGATCCTGGCGTTAACAATATATATATAATAAGCTAGCTACGTAATTTAATTTTGCTTAATTTTTTTTAGATCTTTAATTTTTTGTTTTCAATGACTAGAATAGAATGCTGGTGTATGAATACGTGGACAATGGCAATCTTCAGCACTGGCTTCATGGATCCATAGGGAAAGTTAGCCCTCTTACATGGAATATGCGAATCAACATTATCCTAGGAATTGTTAAATGGTGTGACCCGCCCGCCCGCCCGCCCGCCCCACCCATTTTTATTTTTATTTTTAGATAGAACATAATTATAATTATTATGCACTAAGAATTACTAATTACACATGCAGTATGGTGTACCTTCACGAGGATAGTGAGCCCCAATAGTTCACCAACACATAAAATCAACCAACATACTGCTTGATCACCAATGGAACCCTAAAGTATCCGATTTTGGTATTACCAAGCTTTTAGGACCCGAATGGAGTCTTTCCTTATCTCCGGCCATGGGAATGTCCGGGTAAGTTTTAATACATAAAGTATTCGATTTTGCTTTTTTAAATAATAATAAAATAATTTATTTTTCAGATACATAGCACCAGAATATGGTGGTACATGTGTCTCGGATGAGAAGACTGATGTTTATAGTGTTGGAGTACTTATCATGGAGATTATATCCGGAAAAATACCTGTGGAGAGCTCTGAAAATGAAATAGAGGTTGTTAATTTTGAATTATTTGGATGGATGATTTCTACTCAACTACCTACCTACCCCTTACGTTCGAAAATAGAGATTTATTTTGATATTTTTTAACAATAATTTGTGAAATTCTAAAAAAATTGATTTGATTTGGTTTAAGTTTCTCTAGTAACAAACACTAGTAGTATTTTTTTAGCTAGTATAAAATAATTGTATTTGTTTATCTTTTATTTATTAGCAATAAAGAATCTTTTCGTCGTCGTCCCAATCACCAAAAGCGTCACGATCACTTAAGAACGTAAACACAATAAACACCACAAGCTTGACGTGGCGGTTCAGGTGAGAGGATAGCTTCGGTGCGTGAGAATCGATGTGTGAATTCACGAGGTTTATAAAAAAGCGAATTATATCACTGAGTGTATTGATATCGAGATAATAATAATTCTCGTGAATATCGATTCTAAATGAAGAAGAGTATGAGCGTCTTTGGTAGAGACTTCCTTGCTAAGTTATACCTCTCGCAAAGCACGAATTAAGTACCACCCAAACTCTTACCCGACACATTCCCTTTTAGATGGGTTCTGTTCGGCTGCGTGTAGTTTGTTCACCTTTTGATCACTATTTCTACCGTAAATAGATTCTGATCCATCCACATTAATGCATGGCGATTCTTTAGTCAACCGAACATGCTTTTTCATCATTCTGGTCGAAGATTATAGATATTTAAAATGTCAAATGATTGATCCATCGATTGACCGGTCTTTATAAGTTTGAAATGAAAATGACATGATAATTGGGCTTGATGATTTTTATAATTCAATAATAAAGGCCCAATAGAATAAAAATAATGAGCCCAATATATTTGGCCCCGAAAGGATAAAATATCACGACCCAACATCGCCCTAGTTTTTGTTGAGCAGAATGTTTAATGAAAACTATAAACAATCCATGATATTTTCTCGAGAATTAATAAATAATGAAGATGTAATTAAAACGCGTTCCATTTATTGTCCGTGAAATGAAATGAAAGGAAGTTAAGGGCCCAATTCGAAAGATTTTATCCTTTTGGCCCAAATATATTGGCTCATTATTTTTATTCTATTGGGCTTTATTATTATTTTATAAAATCATCGCCCAATTATCATGTCATTTTCATTTCAAACTTATAAAGAATTATATCAATCATTTAGACATTTTAAATATCTATAATCTTCGACCAGAATGATGAAAAGTACGCTTGTCGCCGACTAAATCCGCACGCATTAATGTGGATGGATCAGAATCATTTGCCAGAGAAATAATCAGCGATCAAAAAATGTTGGAACAAACCATGCAATTCGGCAGAACCCATCTGTGAAGGGAATGTGTCGAAAGTGGGCAGGCACTCAGAATTGTGCCGAAGGTATAACTTAAGAAGAAGTTTCTACCAAGAGGTAATGCTCATACTATTTAGAATCGAGATTCACAAGAGAATTATTATTATCTCGACATCAATACACTAGTGATTAAATTTGTTTTTTATAAACCTGATGAGGTAGAGATGGAACATCCTCGACTAACCGGCGGCTTCGATGGTGTTTTGGTTCATCATCGTGACCTCGTATTTCGATAAAGATCTCGATCGTTTGGGTCCTCTTTTCAATCAGAGTAAATTTGTTTCGATGAGGCAGAGATGGCTTAAGGGCAGAAATGGTCATTAGTTCATCAATTTCAAGAAAGGATCGTTTGTCCAGAAGATCCGTGGTGGAGCCTAGACGGAAGTTAAGATCCATTTTCAATCTTGATAAGGCGTGATCCCAATCCGGAGCGGGTAGGCGGTTCATTAACTAGGACTCATCGCCAAAGTGGTCAAGAGGAATAGAGCTACCAAGTTAGCAAGGATGGCGACGCAAGCGGATAAGGCTTTGGAGGTTCTGTTAAGACAAAAGGAAGATATAGCCAAACGTATGCTTGGTGAATGAATGAGTTGAGAGGCAAGCATCTAGCCATTTCACTCCGAAGGACGAAGTAGGCATAAGGAGAGGTACCCGTCGGAAGGGTAAAGAAGCGGAACATTACATGCGTATGTCCGGGGATCATTCTCTCACGGTAGGAGGAGATCGAGGCGAGAACGCCTTGACCTCGAACAAAAAATCGACAACAGTTGTTAGATCACTTCATCGTAACGATGAAAGAGCGAAGAAGCGGTCGAGAGAAATTATGCCGAAAGCTTAGAGAATACCGAAATCACAATCGTTCTCGTGATGAGGATGAAATTTTACGACCTAATAAATCGAAAGTCCGTAAAAGCGATAAGATCGGCGGGAAGGGTCGATCCATTCAAAACCTAGTGTCGCCCGGAAAAGGAGATCTCATCACAACCCGAGGTGTTGATTTTACGGTTAGAAGAATTGAAAGAACTTCGCGAAACAAATTGGTTTGGTACAACGGGTGAAAGATATTTACGGTAAGAAGGCATCCCTTTACCTCTACGATATTCTCGAGGAAAGCGGATGCTACCAAAAAGTTACCTCGCATGGAGAACTATGATGGGTCGAGGAGATCCTTATGACCATAGTCGAGCGTTTGTCGATTAATGGATTACTATGACTTTCTTGATCTTCTTAAATGTCATACTTTTGTCCTACTTTGAGAAAAGAGCGCGAACGGTGGATGGGGACTTTACCATCGGATTCTATCTCCTCGTGGACCTAACTTTGTGATAAGTTCCATGCGTTTTGGCAACAGCCGAAGAGGGAAGCCTGAGTTCTTTAAAGACAAGTCCCAAGCGATTCACCAATGAATCTTTAGGCCAATATGTAAAGAGGTTTAGGGAAGCGATCGGACGGTGTCCGATCTTAATGATCTCAAGTGTTGGATTATTCCGAATGGGCTTTGGATCTGGTTAAATCGGAGAAATTGGTAAAGAAATTGATGTTTCACCATCAGAAGAGCTTCAGCAAGCCTTTGACAACAAGCGAAAGGCTATATTGTTGTGGAAGAAGCTATGAATAGTGCGAAGAATCCTTCTTTGAGCCAATCAAAGGAGGTAGAGTTCAAGGCCAGATGGTGATCGGAGAAAGGGGAGGATATAACGAAAAGCGGAAAGGTAGTTCGAAGAAATCTGATAACTCGTGGCGACAAAGACGTGATCGTGCACTGTTCTACCCCGAAGGTTAATAAGGTTTATACCCAATTGAATACGAGAGAATTCGATAATTTTGGATCGATCCGAAACCGGCCTTTCTTTGAACCACCTCGTGATAATTACAAAAGCGGGACATGGCAACCCTCGTAAATATTGTGGTTATCATCAGTTGCTGGTCATGACACTTAATGAATGTTGTAATCTAAAGGATTTTGTAGAAAACAAAATTAAAAGTGGCTTCTTGATTGATATGTGGTGAGAGAAAGGTCGTCAAAATCGGCGGAGTTATCGATCGTCTGCTCGAAGCAGTTCAAGTACTGCTTTATTCAAAATGCTCCACCGCTTGAGACAAGTCGTTGATGTAATAACCGGTGGAGTCTGCATTGGGAAATTAGTAGGAAGAAGAGGAGGTCTTATCTTGATTCGGTTATGTCAATAGCAAATCTTCTACTGAAGGTTGTGAGGCCTTTCCGTGAAGCTGTTATTTCATTTACTGAGATCTGGATTATCCTTGGAGCCCATTGAACCGCATGAAGGAGCATTGGTGATCACAAGACAAGTGGGCTCGATGGATGTAAACGAATGATGATAGACAACGGATCTTGGTGGACATTCTTTATGCTCATGCTTATCGAAAGAATGCATCTCGATGAGCACAAAATGGAGGCTCGGACGAGAAGCTCCTCTATATGGTTTGGAAGCGATCACATCAAAGTGGTAATCTAACTTTATTGAACTTCCTGTCATCTTGGCGGCCCTGACAAAGTGGAGATAACTTGTAAATTTTATGTTGTGCATGTGGATTCTACTTCTGGCGCCATTTTGGGAAGACCTACATTGACAACTCTTGATCAGTAACTTCCATCCCACATTTCAAAATCAAGTTCCCACAAAGACATGGAGTAGGAGAGGTGATGGGTGACTTGGATCTGCCCAAGATGTTATCGGAATTACATCATTTCATCCGGAATGAATTCGATAAAAACAAAAGAAAGACGATGGCAATTAAATCGAACCCTTCACCGGAAGCGATTCGAGCGTTGGTAATCCCATTGGAGGGGCGGAGGAAATTGAGTTGGTCATGAGCCCTGACAAGACAGTGAAGATTGGTTTAGAAGCTTACGAACCTCTTGAGACGAATCTTATGGAACTCTTTACGATGCTTATGTCGATATTTTTGCATAGGAGCCACAAGATATGCACAGTCGGTAGGAAGGTTCTTGAGCATAAACTGGAGATAGATCCTTCAAAAAGCCGGTTAAATCGGAAGAAAGCGGATATTTGCTCGAACGCGTCGAAAAGATCATCGATGAAGAGGTTGCAAAAATTGCTGACGGTGACTTCATCTACGAGATTGATTACGGAGTGGATAGCAAATGTAGTATTGGTGCGAAGCATAATGGAAAGTGGCGGGTTTGCATTGACTACAATCACCTCAACAAAGCTGTCAGAAGGACTTTATCCTCTGCCCATGTCGATCGACTCATCGATGCCACTTGGGTATGCATTATTAAGCTTTATGGATGCTTTTTCGAGGATATCATCAAATATCCATGTGCAAAAGAAGACATTCCAAAAGCGGCATTCATTACACACCGATCGCGGTGTATGCGTACAAAAAATGACTTTTTGGTCTGATTAATCTTTGGAGCTACCTATCGTAGGATGATGAACTTTATATTGATAGGCAATTTGGGGAGGAACATGGAGGTTTATGTAGATGACATGATCGTGAAGAGTATGCAAATTCGAAAACATTTAGACGATCTAGAGGAATGTTTTCAAACTATTCGTCGCGACAACTGCGACTTAATCCAACCAAATGTACTTTCTACCTTGATTTGGAAAATTTACAGGTTATCACGAGTCGATCGAAAGGGCATCGAGGCCAATCCGAGAAAAAGATCCGAGCTATCCTCGACATGAAGACTCCTCGGTCATTCAAAGACGTTCATTCGTCGGTGGTAGGATGCGGCTTTAAGGAGGTTAAATGCCAAATCTGCGAAAGATGTCTTCCTTTCTTTGATACATTGAAGGGGCCAAGAAGAATGCGAAGACATTCCATGGACTTCGAAGTGTGAAGATGCTTTCAAAGTATAAAGGCGTATCTCATCTTGGCTCCTTTATTAGTCAAGCTTTGTCCCCAAAGAGACTTTATATTTGTACCTTGCGGCGGTTCATTAGCGATTGGAAGCGATTTTGATTCGGGAGATCGGTGGGGAAGCGACATCCGGTCCATTACGTCGATCACGTCCCACGAGATCTTTGAAACCGGTATCCTAACATTGAAATTTGCCTTTGCTTTAATAATTGCCCGGTGAAAGCTTGGCGATATTTTCAAGAGTCGACTCTGATGCTACTACGGATCAACCGTTGAAGAAGGTGATGGGCAAGCGAAGGTCTCGGGTAGATTAAGCGGCATGGACTATGGAATTGTCGATTTTTTATCGAGTATCATCCCCGAATCGCCATCAAAGGCCAAGCCTTGGTGACTTTATGGTAGAATGTTCGTTCAGCGTAAGCGAATCTGAGAGGTTCTTTGAAGCCGAATCTTCCGATCGGCGTTGAGTCGTTATTGACAAATCGAAGCGTGGGCGTTGTATGCGGATGGATCCTCTACGATGGTTGTTAGTGGAGCGAGAATTATTCTAATAAGTCCGGGAGGATTTAAGGTTCGGCGAGCCATCGATTCGGATTTAAAGCGAATAATGAGGTGAAAGTGCGAAGCGGTGTTAGCGGTGTCCGATTAGCGAAGAGTCTCGAAGTCCAACAGCTTAATTATCTATAGTGATTCTCGGTTGGTTGTTAAACGGCTATCGGGAGATTATGAAGCTCGGGAACGAATGATCAAATATCCGGTGGAGTTAAAAACCAACTTCAATTTTTTTGCTTCAAATGCGAGTTTCGAGCTATAGAAGCTATGACGATAATTCTCTGGCGATGCTTTGTCGAAATTGGCCACTCTGAATCTGCAGATGTCTTTCATGGATCGGTATATTTGGAAATTTTGCGGTAATAAGTGTTCAAAGATGAAACAATAATGTGCATCGGCGAAACAAACTGTTGGATGACCCCTACATCGAGTATTTGGCGGATGGCGTCCTTCCTTGGATCGAGATCTTTGTGAAAAGAAAATGAAATCTGAAATCTACTAATTTAGGTCTTATTGATGGGGATCTTTATCGATTGGCATTTTCCTCACCATTATTGAAATGTTTGGTTCGTCCAAAAAGCCAGGTATGCTTCTTGGGAAGTTAAATGAAGGGATTTGCGGCGTCGTATAGGCCGCCATCTTTGGCACACAAAGTACTTCGACAAGGTTACTATTGGTAAATGAATTTTCAAAAGAAGCTACAGATGCGTCAAGAAATGTGAAAATGCCGACTCAATAGTCCGGTCCCACATCGACCACCTGAAGAGTTATATTCGATTCTATCTCCTATACCGCTTATTTATCTGGGGTAGATATATTGGGATAGATTACACAAAGCTAAAAATTGAGTTAGCCACGTCATAATTCTTATTGATTATATGACTAAGTGGGTAGAGGCGAAACCACTTGATCCGATAATGAGCAGAGTGTTTAAAGTTTGTAAAAGAGTGCGTGGTATTTAAGCCGGGATCCTAAAGTATTGATATCGGACGATGATGGGCGTCGATTCGTGGGTTCAAAATTTGAAGAATTTTTGAACGATTTAGGGATTCAGCACAAGAAGACTTCTGTAGCTCATCCACAGTCGAATGGGCAAGTTGAGGTGACCAACAGAACGCTGCTGAACGGAATAAAGCGAAGATTGGATGAAGCTAAGGAGATGGCGGAAAGAATTCTTTGAAGCGTCTTGTGGGCATCTGCAAACTACTGCAGGGACTACTACGAGGATTACATGCTTCCGATTGGCTATGGTGCGATGCCTTAGTCGATCGAGATCGGATCTCAAGTCTTCGGGTAAAATCGATTCGAAAGAAATCTACTGATGATGAAGGGTAAAGCTAACTTGGACCTGCTAGGCGAAGTCGGAGAGGAGGCTTTAATTAAATTGGTAAGCTTATCGGCGAAGGGTGGCGAAACATTATAACAAGGCGTCGAACTTATTAGATTCAAGTAGGAGACTTCGTTCTCGGAGAAGCCAAAGCCTACGCCTCGAATCTGGGAAAGCTAATGCTTAATTGGGAAGGGCCATATGAAGTGATCGAAGTACCAAAGCCCTGTGCTTATCGATTAAAGGCAACTTGATGGTTCCAGATCAAGAATACATGGCGTCTTGGCGGACTTGAAGTATTTTCAATAAAGTTCAAATCGGTTTATTGAAAGTCATACCTGTTGTTTTGATATCGATAAAAGATCACTTTTCTACAAATTATCACTTTGTCTATTGATCCGATGGTGTAAGGGAGGTATGGTAGGACTCATTTGGCCATTCGATGGTAGCCCAGGTCCTTTTGGTCCTATATTGATCTTATCGAGGTTGGTAAGTCGATGAGTCATTATTAGTCCGATGGTGTAAGGAGGTATGGTAGGACTCGTGGCCATTCGATGGTAGCCCAGTCCTTTTGGTCTATATTGATCTTATCGAAATTGGTAAGTCGATGGTCACTATTGGTCCGATGGTGTAAGGAGGTATGGTAGGACTCATTTGGCCATTCGATGGTAGCCCCAGTCCTTTTTGGTCCTATATTGATCTTATCGAGGTTGGTAAGTCAATGGTCACTTATTGGTCCGATGGTGTAAGGAGGTATGGTAGGACTTCATTGGCCATTCGATGGTAGCCCCAGTCCTTTTGGTCTATATTGATCTTATCGAGTGGTAAGTCAATGGTCACTATTGGTCCGATGGTGTAAGGAGGTATGGTAGGACTCGTTGGCCATTCGATGGTAGCCCGAGGTCCTTTTGGTCTATATTGATCTTGCTCGTCGGTGGTAAGTCAATGGTCACTATTGGTCCAGATGGTGTAAGGAGGTATGGTAGGACTTCATTGGCCATTCGATGGTAGCCCAGTCCTTTTGGTCTATATTGATCTTATCGAAATTGGTAAGTCGATGGTCATTATTGGTCCGATGGTGTAAGGAGGTATGGTAGGACTTCGTTGGCCCGTTCGATGGTAGCCCCAAGTCCTTTTGGTCCTATATTGATCTTATCGGGGTGGTAAGTCAATGGTCATTATTAATCTTTATGTCTTGGTTCTTATCTCATTTGTCGTCCAAATTTACTTCACGTATAATTGATCTCACTCTTGATGCTGGAAGTAGTATAAGTTATTTATTACATTTAAGTGTTGAGTTCGGTTCATTAGTTCGATTAACTTGAATCTGTCAAGTAAAATTCAACTTCACTTCATTGTATGAGTTAACTTGTTATATGCCATATCTAATTCATAGTTCATTTATTGATACTAAATTATTGACAAAAACCGATTGAGGCGGAAGTTATAATCAAGGCGATTAAAGATTTATCAATAAGCATAAAATGTTCATTTCATTTAAATTCGATTAATTACATAAACATAAAAAATTAAATATTTACATAGAATCAAAACATAATACATATTAGAACCTTCACCATCGAATTGAGAAGTCAAGGGTCCATTTGAAAGCGGTGATAACTTCTCTTTCCCTCGTTCAAGCAGTCCTCATATCCCTCCGAATAGACCTTCATGATCTCTACATTGAGTTCATCAGGGTCCACTATACTCTGCTTTGAATCTGTTTTCGAAGTTCTTGATCGAAGCGGGGCCTCAAATCCTCGAGGTCTTTTATCTTATGGCGGAGTTTATGGCGCTTGGTCTTGTGCCTTGAGCTTCGTCCTGGATCTTCGTCTCGGCTTCACCAAGTTGAAGGACTAGGCTTGATTGGTGAAGAAGAACTCCTCATTTTTCGCCTTGAGAGTAAGTTCTCTTCAACCAAGCCGGCGTTCGGTTGGTCGATTTTGTTGGTGGCGGATCGTGACCAACTCATTTCTTGTGGCCCTCGGTTCATCATCGGATGTCTTGAAATCCATCTTGGCCCGATCCATTCTCTTTGAAGACCATTGATGGTATGAAAAGATCTTAGCGACCGGGCTTCTTTCTCGGTCCAAGGTCGATTTCACGTGTTTATTTCTTGACGCATGAAATCTTCCTCGGCTTCTCCATTTATGTGTCTCGGGACGCGATGCGTCCAAGAAAACGACATTAACTACACATTTTCAAAGTACTCGAGTTAAATTCTAAAATGCTCAAAGGAAAATAGAGATGTAAAGGAAGAAGTCGTTATTACTTACCTTGGCGAGATAACTCATTCCTTCGTCGAGAAGATTTCCGTCAGGTGTGATCAACGAACCGGTGATAAATCGATTAATGTCGAGCGAAAGCCCCAAGAGGTCGAAAGGAAAGTTGGCATTGAACACAGGCGGAGTCGTCGGAGATCCACAACTTCGACATGATAACTTTGACTGAAGGGCCAAGGCCGATTCGAGAAAGTCTTAGCCTTCGAGGAAAAAAGTAAATTTGGTCGGGGTGTAGGTTCGTATAAGCGGTTTCGATTATGGGAGATTTGTTTGAATTAAGTTCTTTGGGTGTTGAAGCGGATCACGCGAACTTGGATGGCTCTCGAGTCGTTTCCTTTTACGGATAACGTTGGAATCCTTAAATCACAGTCACCGTCCTCTTGATCACGTATTTCTGAGGCACGAAGGGAGGAATAATGAAAATGCGAGGAACCACGAGTTCTTCTACATTAATGGGGTTATTTTGTTTTAGTTTTTGGTCCTAAGTATACTCCTTGATCGGAGACGATCAAATGGCTAGCTTTGATCGAGGAATGGTTTTGGGGTTGGTTCTATTTACATTGTGGGTTGGAAGGATTTATTAGAGGAACTAACCTTGGTTTTCTGGTAGCCCTCCTCTTTTGGCGGTGAAGATTCTCTTCCGTATGAGAATATCTTGACCTCTGTTTCTTCTAGTTGAAATTCATACGTGTGAATTTACGGTATTGGATATGCTTCGGGGTAGCTTGGTGGGTGTAGCCTCAATTCTTGAAGACTTCCCGGATAAAAAATCTTGAGCTCCTTTACTTACTGCAGAAGAGCTCGGCACGATCAAAGATCTTTGCACCAATCAAACAATTCCATGTTATAATTATATTTTATGAAATATTTTCAAAAATATATATGTATTTGAAATAAAAGCTTGGGACTTACGTTTATGGTCATACAACCATTTTTTCTTGAGAGGAGTCCGTATTTCCACTCCTCCTTCTAAAATTGTCAAAAAGCTCCATCATCTCCACTTCGTTCTTGAAACATCTAAAAGTCAATAGATATTTTTAAATGATTTGCCCGATTCGGAAGAGAAGAGATTTCGGGGCCTTTGACGAAGAACCATTTTTTCGTGCCATCCCCTATTGCTCGAAGAAATGTTCACCATGAAACGTCTGTCAAATTTCTCTCCGGACTTGGAGAATGTTTCTTTGAGGGCCTTGAACCCCTTTTCCTGGGTATGTCTTATCTTGTAGGCGGTAAAGAAAAAAATCGAGTGAGGCTCGACACCCATTCATGTGACGAAGGCCACGAAGGCGAGAATGTGAATGTAGGAGTTCGGCACCGATTTAGAAAATCCTACACCCAAAAACCCTGATAGGGTCACTATGAAGATATGAAGAGAATCGAACCCCTTCTCCGAGTAAAAATCGGCTGACTGCAATGTAGTCCATCCTTGGTAGTTGATACATTTCTCTCTCGAGCAGGGGTACCGACAGCGGCGTAGGTGTGCGGAATGTGGAACAAGTTCGAACTCTCTTCGATTCAAACCTCGATTATAATAGGCGGTGTTGGCATACGAGAATCGCTCCATACTCCTATAATAGTCGAGAGGGTTTTTGGGTTTCTGCTTGGGATTCGTACACGAAGTCCCCTGTGAAGATTAGGGTTTGGGGAACCACGGTAATGGGTGTTACAAGTATGGGAGAACTCTGTTAGAGGTTTTGAGAAGCCATTTGTGACGATTTACGAGAGAGAAAGAGATCGAGAAATTTTAGAAGGCATTTCGAATTTCAAATGAACATATAAAAGCTATCAAAATTGGTAAAGTTATCCTTTTATCTTGTGCAGTTACCTGAGTGTTCAAGACGTAGCATTAAATGATGCGATAATAATTTGGAATTTGAATGGGAAGCGTCCGGTTTAGGATCCTGGTACCTAATGGATAAAAATCTTCTCGAATTGGGCCCTTAACT